>JAKUCV010007237.1:187536-198595 GCA_028386065.3 Turnera subulata
GCTAGCTACCTGAGGGTGCACTCAGACACACCTAACCGGTGCAAGTCTTCCAGGGGTGCACCTACATCCCCTGGGCATGCTAAACAGCATAATGTGACCCGAGGTACCCAACCCTCCTCGGGGCTACCAACCGACACCACAGTAGAATTTAGTACTTTATTTTTAATTAAACCTTTATATTTCTGTTTGAAGTACATTATGTCTTTCAGGGAAGTGTGTATGTGCCCCTGTATCATCTGGGCCTTCGGCCCATAACCACATATTATTACGGTTGAGATACATTATGTCTTTCAGGGATGTGTGCACTGCAAGTGTCCCTGTTTCATCCGGGCCTGCGGCCCATAACCATACATCATCACCAAAGCATTTTACATATTATATTTCATAGCAGTGTTTCATATAGAATTTAGGCATGTGAATCAATCAAGCATACAATTCCAATCATCGCATGTAGCAATCAAGGCAAGTGAACAAACAAACCACACCAACATGCATTCACAAAACATATATAAAAAGACTTGTAATGTCACCTCAAAATGCAAGTTATGACTTCTCCCCGATCCGAGTCAACAGCTCCCAAGGTATCTCCCGTGCCTGAATACCGGCACATAATATAATCACTAAACCAATTTTTGGAATAAAAACGTATATGTATGCTAAGGTATGCTCTAATCGAGTAACTCCCGACCCTAACTATCCGATTATAAGATTTTCGGGTCTAAGTCCAATAGAATATTTTATCTTCCATAACTCCAACGATTACGGATCTAAGGTTCATCGGTTTAAGTTCGTTAACAATTCTCGGGCCTAAAGCCCGCTAAATTCTTAGTCACAAATTCCGGGCCGTGGGCCCACTTTCTTAAGTCCATATTTACCGATTATGGAATTGGGCTTTGAACCCGTTCTTAAGTCTGTACTTTAATTATCCATGATTGGGCCTTAAGTCCGTATTTTAAGTCCAATTAAATATCCTAAGCTTCAAATTGAGGTTATTGGGCCTGGGCCCGGTTTTTCCTAAAACCGTCCTAAAGCCATCCCGAGCCCAAGGTTAATCGGCCTATGATCTATTCGTGTCGATAGTTTCTCCCGGCCACACACTCTCACTCTCCACTCTCGGTAATTCATAATTCACATAATACGTAAATAATAATATGTATTTCCATAAATAATTCAAAACTCATATACAAGACAAAATCGAGACAAACAAAGGATAAATACCGTCTAGGTAAGAAATATATGTCGTTGGTCAAAATCTGGGTTTCGCCGGAAAAATCCCGAGCCTTCTCCGGAACAGTGCGCGCTCGCCGGATTCCGGTCACCGTCGCCGGAAAGTCTCCAAAATTGCCGAACGCCTCCTGAATAGCACTGCCGAACCTGGAATCCAAAAGCCAACATCAAGAACTCAAGCAAACAACCATACAAACTATAAAGCATCTACACGAACTGAAGGACGGAGGATTAATGCCGGAAATGCTCACCCGAAAAACACTGTCCAGTGCCGAATCCTAGGCCCGCGAACGGCAGCAACCGAACACGCACACACGGCCACACCACGAGCACCTCACCCAAGACCAACGCACACCGGCTTCACAGACCCGACACTGCCACGGAAACACCACGATGCACAACACACCCATCCATTACCGACCACAGACAAACATGCGTGTATAGTCCTCAATAAACCACTAACAGATTAGGGAGACCAGTGGGGAAGAAGAATTGATGGGCGGCGAAGCTTACCGGAAATGAATAGGTGGTCGTCTCTTCAAAATCCACCCAGCAGATTGGCCACGGCCATCGGTCGAGCACCAACACGCTCCCTAAGCCTTCTCCTTGCCGCCTGCAACAACCACCCGTCGGTCACCATCAACAAAACCCGCCAAGTCGCACCCAAACACACCACCATCAACGCAACCCACCAAATCGAACCCAATTAATCAGCACTCGGAAAAACAGGGATGACCAGAGGAGAACGCGATAGGAAGAAAGTGAGAAGGGGGTCAGTGACTTACCAACCCGGTATCGACACGCGACGACGACACCCGAGCAAGACCCGCCGCCGGCACACCTCGAGCAACAACGAACCACCCCAGATATATAGATCGGCCCAGGCGGCGGAGACTCACGCATAGACGGCCCTCGTCCCAGCCTCCACTGCGACTCGTGGTGGTGGCGGCTCCGTGTCCCTGCGACGGCGACACGAGAAAGGGAACAGGAGATGTATGGCGGCGGCGGCGGTTTTGTGAAGGGAAGGAAAAAGAAAACGGCTCCCCCCCCCCCCCCCCCCCCCCCCCCCCCGGTTTGTGAGTGAGAGATTTGAGAAAAAGGAAGAAGAAGGTTGGGGATTTGATGGCCGTTGATGGCGGTAGTGGGAGACAAGGACGTTGACAGTGGCGGCTGAGTGGGAAGGTAACGGGAAAAAGAAACGGGAAGAAGGAATGAAGAAAAGAAGAAGAAAGAAAAGAAAAGTGGAGAAGAGAAGGAGAAATCGGGCTAGGTTGGCCGCCCTAGTGGACGACCTGTCGTCCGCTTAGGCGCGGTCAACCCCTGCCTGGTCAACTTTTTTTTTTTTTTCAAAACGACGTAGTTTCGAACGAAACTACGCTAACCCTCTCGTTTCGCCCCGAAACACATTCCGATATCAACGAAACCCGAAGCATGAGAAATCTCAACTGGAAATTGACATTTCCAAGGAAAAATAATCTATTTCCTCGACTAAAACTCGAAAATACTTCAAGGGTAAAATTTGAATAAATTTCCGAAAATTCCGAAAATCAAATTATAAAATCCGGGGCGTTACATATAGAACTCCTTTAGTCAATAGCAACAACAAAGTTTTGAAAAGTCCTTATTTGCAAGAAAAAATAGCAAGAAACATTTAAAAGAATATAAGAAGAGAACCTGTGTTGGTTTCAACTTTTTTGGGGCGCTGAGACCTTTTAGGTTCTTCTGGTTTCACGCTTGGTGGAGTAATCCTTCAATTCTTGAGTTTTGCTTTCTGCTTCTCCTTCCTTTTGACAGTCCCTCTTGCTTGCGAGAAAGCATTTTCTCCTTGTGGAAAACACCACGTAGACCTTCTCTTCCATTGCTTTGCATGCAATGCCATTATATGTCCTCGTTGTAGAGGTCCTTCTTTGGAGTGGTCTTCACTGATTTATTATGAAATATTAGTCCTGGCATTCCTTACTTGGGAATTCTCAAGGTAGTTCCTCATGGACTCAATATGGAAGCATTGCTTCAGAGGTCTTTTGTGTAGGAAGGTCCCAAGGAACTTTCATTTGAGAAGAGGAATCCCTTATTTGGGAGTTTTCAAGGAAGGTCCTCATTAAAGAGGTTCCTTTTTAGAGAGGTCTCTATGAGACTTATTATGGAAGCATTACTTCTGAGGTCCCTTTTTTGGGAAGGTCCAAAGGAACTTCCATTTGAGAGGACCATAAGTTTCTTCACTCTAGAGACCTCTAGGATCCTTCTTTGAGAGGTCCTTAGGGCTCTTTTGTTTAAGAGACCTACATTTTAGAGATCTCCGTGGCTACTTGTAGCTCCTTTTCAAAGCCATATTGGATTGTCTCGGCTTATTATGGGAAGAACCTCTTTGATTTGAGAGTAAGCACCTGGATGGTGGATTTTTAAATAAGAACCTTGGTACTTTTGCTCTTCAACTTGATATGGTCCTTCCCAACTTTAGCTCCATTTTGGGCTCGTTGCCTCAATCCTCAGAAAGACCCATTTTTTGGATGGATCGAGGTTCAAATTTTTTGTTGCAGCACCTTACTATCGCCTTTTGTTGTAGACTTCTATTTTTCTGAAATACTCTGGATCTCAAGGACTTTTTATGAGGAGGGGGAGCAATGTTCTCCTACGATAAATAGGCACTCAATAATTTCCCTCATGACCTCTGCTAGTACTAAATCGGACATCTTCATTTTGATAAGGGCAGGGCCTTAAGTTTGGCTTGAATACTTGAGGTTACTCATGCCAACTTCATTGAGGATTCAGGCACGTCTCTCCACAGCTTTATGGCTATGAGGCTTGCAATCTTATTTGGTATATGAACCATCCAACTGCAATACCTGTACATATTTTTCAACTATCCAAGATAGGCATTCTTTATGTGAGTAAGCCAGCCAGGACCACTTAGCTCTTTTGCTCATCTTGTGAGTCTTTTTGTGGCATTTGATTTGCCTTTCTCGTGGAGTGGACTTTGTATACCTCTTCGTGGCTTTACTTATAGACTTTGCCTGTACTGCGAAGAAGGTCTTCGTTTTAGTGACCTTTTTGTCTTTGCAATGAGGAAGTCCTGATTATTTGTTGCTCAACAGAGGTCCTGCCATTAGGTGGCTTCTGCAGGTCTTGCTGGTAGAGATCTCCCATCTTTATCTAGCTTCCGATGATGGGAATTCTTTTAAAGAGGACCTTCGTGAATCTCTCAATGAGTAGGCCTTGAGGGTTTTTTTGTGAAAACCTCCCACAGGTTTGATTCACTCCTTCATGCATGCGCAATAAGCATTGAGCCGAATTCTGGGCCTTGCAATGCATGTGATGCTTTTTCTTCCCTAGTCGTGACAGTATGTCGGGCACCTGTCTTACTGACTCATCGGGCATTTCATGCTTAAGCATTTGATTGCTGGTGGTCATTCTACATATGTAACTTGAGTTACTTTGGGCTCTACAATGTTTGAAGCGAGCTTCTACAGCTTTCGACCAACCTTTGTTTTTATTATAATGGGATGTCCTAGTCCTAGCCCCCAAGACTTCTTGAGCATGGAGTGCTTGGACCTATCCTCAAGGGGGAAGGTTTGAACCTATCTTTCTTTTCGACTCCTCCAATCTCGTGGACAGGCTAACTCGTTTTCTGAGATGTTTCTTGAGGAGTTTCTACTTTTAGAATACCTTAAAGAATAGTCGTCACGATGACTTTGTAGTATCCAACTCCAGCTCCTTATATTGCACAACTGCTTCCTGTATCTTGGTGCGATTTGGATACTAGAGCCTCTACCTGGTACTTCATGATTTGTGGCTCATGCGGCTATTATTTTGTTCCTCATGGATTTGAGTACCTCCATTGCTTGTTCAGCACCAAATGCTTCTAAATTTTCAAGAACCATGCTTGATAGTTCATAACTCTCGAATATTCTGTTCTTTACTAGGAGCTCTCACAATTTAGGTGCCTTTGACCTTCATTAGTTGACTTGGAAGCTTATAGCTCTTGGTATCTTATAGAATTAAGTACCTCTTCCAGGTGCTTGATAGCTTCTTGGAGCTTATCATTTTGCTTAAATGCTCTCCAAGCCTTGCTTTAGCACGTAATCCAATGTGGTTTCTCTGGACTTGGTTTGGATTGCCTAATTTGAATGTCTCTCCACTATTTATCGACTCATGCTGACTTTGGATTTTGTCAATTTCGGAACCCCTGGCTCTCTGTTGGATATTTGGTGAATCAGGTTCCCCAATCATTTTGGAACTTCCTTAATTTGAGCTCCTTGAGGTTTCTCCGCACCTCATCTATTTCAGGACCTGCAGCACCTCATCTATTTCAGGACCTGCAGTTCCTCATCATCACGTGGACATTTGGGGACCTGCAGTTCTTTCTCGTCCTCGAACATCAGGGACTTTCATTGCAAACTTGTTTGCTTGGTTTTGGCTTTTCGTTGGACAATTGGCCGACTTTGAAATCTTTATGGTTTCATAAGAGAACCCTTAAGCAACTGATGCTTCTGTGGAAGTTTTGAATAGCTTCTAGCCTTTTTGGGATTTCAAGTAGCCTCTTTCTTTGTAAGAGACCTCTTTCGACCTTAGGCTTTTCCGAAATTTTGCTGGTCAACACCTGATGCGCATAGGACCTACATGGGCTTCTTGGCACACTTTTTCAATCGATGCACTAAGCATGTGCCTTTGTTGTGATTTTGCGGCTTGTAGGGGCTACAAAGCCTTTCATGGCTTTAGAGCTTCCTTGTAGGAGCTTGTATGGTGCTGATTGCATCTTCTTATCTTGAGCAAGTTCATCAGAGGTCCTTCTCTTGGGTGAGCTTTAGATTTACTTGAGCGAGACCTATTGTTTTTTGCTTTGGCATTTACATGGCCATTTTTGCGGTTTATGGCTCTTCGCGGCCTAACGCTTTTTGGTATTTGCAAAGCCGTATGCAATATATAGGGTCTTTTCCACAAGTTTCTTTTTTCGTTTCCCTTGATGAGGACCTGATTCACTTTTCCTTGTGAGAACCTCTATTTTATGGTATAGAGGGGAGGACCTGAACTTCTGACCTCGTGGATAACAATCATGTGCTCTAATTGTATGAGCTTGATTATTAAGTTGCATCCTTCAATGGGATATGGCATGCGATATGCCAAGGCGGTGATTTGTTGCTATCGAGTTTTCTTTGGATAAACTTCGATTTCTTTCCGAATGGGTGTTAGACCTCTAGACCCTTTAGGATCTAGACCTATTGAGCCTTTAAGATATGGACCTCTTAAGCCTCTTGGATCTGGACCTCTTAAGCCTCTAGGATCTAGAACTCTTGAGCCTCTTGGATCTGGACCTCTTACGCCTCTAGGATCTGGACCTCTTGAGCCTCTTGGATCTAGACTTCTCGAGCCTCTAGGATTTGGACCTCTTGAGCCTCTTAGATCTAGACCTCTTGTCTTTGGTTTTGCTTTCAACCTCAGGGTCTACTTTGTGTATCCCACTTCTTTGAACTCTATAAACACCCTTGTTTGTTGTGTATTTAGAGAGGTAAAGGACCTGTATGACAGGATTGCGGGGCTTAGGCGTCAAATTTCTCCACCTTTTTTGCCTTGTCCTTTTGTAGAAGGACCTTGGGGACCTTTATTTTTTAACTCTAGGAGGCCCTGCCATACAGATCTCCTTACTTGAATGAGAGTTTGATGTGGCTATGATGGCTCCTTGGAACTCGTTGGATCTGAGTCGGCTCTTATTGGGCGAGCCTTGGATCTTATTCAGATCTTGCTACAACCTCCTCTATCTAGCTGGGTTGATTTAGATCTAATTGGATTGGTGTAGATCTTGCTTGGATCTAACCAAATTGGCCTTGGATCTAGTTGCACTTTATGTAGATCTTAATTTGATCTAGTTTCTTCTCCTTCCTCTAGTGATGAGTAGAGTATGTTGTGGTAGTTGCAACAGATTTTGACCTTGTTTCCATGCTCTTTTGCAAGCTTTTTGGCTATTGCTTGCTAGATCTGGTTTTGACTTGCCGTTTTTTCTCATCACATGGGAGATCTACGGGCTCCTTTTTTGTTCCTTCCATATGTCCTGCCTCTACAATACCTCCTGATGGGAGTGCGTGCGAGTTGGCTGGAATTTTTGGACCTTTGGCCAAGGTTCCACTATTGGGAATGATTTAGGTGGCCAGAGTACCTCCGGTGATCAGATTACATCCTCAATGGTTAGAGTACCTCTGGCGATTTGTGTACCTCCGGCGGCTGGAGTACCTCTGATTGGTAGAGTACCCCTAGTGACTAGAGTTCCACAAATTGGTGGGTTGGACTCTGCTACTGGACCTGATTGCTCAAGTGGAGAAGCCATGGCTTTTTTGTCCACTTCCCACAGACGGCGCCAATGTAAAAAACGGATTTTTTACCGGGGTATGGATGTAAATTCCTCTTGCCATGATTGGGAACTCTTTGGCTTGATCTTGATATCCGGAGGTCCTGATCTCTATGCCTGGAGGACTTGATCTCTGTGCCTGGAGGACTTGATCCCTGTGCCTGGAGCACCTGCAAGACTAACAAGAAGGACCCAGGGAAGTCCAGGGTTGTGACCCCGGGAGGACCTCCGATGCCTAAGTTAGCAAAAGGGATTTTTCTCTATTAACTTGAGAGAGTATGGAGAGAGAGTTTTGAGAGTGGAGAATTGTATTCTCTAGAGTGAATTTCCTTGTGGAGAGTAGAGTTTTCTCCATGAAGGATCTGGTGTCTTGAAACTCTAATCTTGCCCCTCTTTTTATAGGGGTTTTTGGTGGTGGAGCTTTAACTCCAGTTTTCCCTTCAAATCCATATAACGCTTATCATATTTTCCACATGACAAAATAGCTAGCTGGACTGGTCCTGGGCCTTTTGTATTGGATCTGGTCCTAGACTCTTATATTGGGCCTAGGCCTGGTCCTGAACTTTATCTCAATTGGGCCTTTAGGCCTAGATTGGATTATTTCATTCCTCATCACTATAAAATCTGTAGAAGCTAACATATGAAGGTATCTCTTATTGTCTCTTCTTGCTTGCAGTTTTTAAGCCATCCTGTTCTCGGTTCACTTCTGACTGAAGAGGATCAAAAGGTTTGATTTGGTGTCCTTTCCTGTGCTGAAGATTAAATACGGTATTCGTTTCTTTTCACTCTTTGTAATGTAATTTCATTTATTTTTTCTTGTATATATTCAAATATTTAAGCTCCCTTGAAGTAGAGGATAATAAAGATTTGAAATCGGGTTACTCTATCACATTTGTGAGTTTATACTTCTTCCCTTGTCTCCTTACTCTTCTGAACAGTTGCTTTACTTTCTTACCTTTTTAAGAAAACAATATCAACATTGAGCAGCTTTTCATTCTTACACATTCTTGTTTCCAGAACTTTGAGTCCAATCCTTATTTTGAAGAGACAAAGCTTACAAAGAATTTCAAGTTCCTTGATGAAGGAACAACTGAAATTACTTCTACACCAATTAAGTGGAAAGAGGGAACAGTAAGTGGTTTTGTCTTCATATGATGATGTTTTGGCTCTTTTCTTTTATAATTGTTCCTGCTGAATTATATTCTGATGATGTGAAGGACCTACCTAATGGAGTTAATCACGAGAAGAAAGGGAACAAGAGGCCTTTATCTGATGAAAGGTTTTGATCGTTATTTCTTTTCCTCCATCTGTTTGTTTTATTTTATGTTGTAAGGATCTCATTTTAAAGCATTGTTCTTGTGTCATAGTCATCCTTTTTTTCCCAAATTAATTGTTAAAGACATAATCCTGTTATTTGAGGTATGCAGTCTAAGTGTTTGATAAAATGTCTGTGTGATTTTTCCGTGTTTGAAAATAATAAGTCAGTCGCATGTTGTAATTGTTGAAGCTGGTAGGTGCAAGAGGAGAAGAAATCTGGAGCGTGTATGATTGTATTTCGTATGTGTCGATTAGCAAGTTGGAGTTTTATGGTTGTAATTTGTATTTGTCTACTAGTAAGTTGGAGTCTTGTAGTTGTAAGGAGTCTAGAGCTTTCATGAGTCTTTAATAATGCAGAGTTCTTTATGTGGCTAAAGTTCTTTATGTGGCTATTTTTCTGTCAACTTGTTCATGGTAATGAACATGTATATAAAATCACTGTTGGTGTAATGCATTCTGTGAGAGTGAATGAAAATCACTTCTTCTCCAAAAAATTGATTTTTGTGATTAATTGTGATGCATTGTTCTCTTCCTATTTGAATGTTTTGTTGATTGATTAAACTCTTACAGAATATTATTGTTCATTTGTTGTTCTGGTTTCTTCAATTGGACATATTTTATTCTTTTTTTTCAATTGGTAGCGGAGCATAAGATCATTCTTGCGGGATTATTTGGAAGTCATGGTTGCACCACAACCAGCTACTCCTTCATCATCATTGCCTACGTCTCTAATTTTTTTTGGAGAGAATTATGACTATTGGGCAGTAAGGATGAAGGCATTCTTCATTGCAAATGGGCTATGGGAGCTGATAGAACAAGGTTTTGAAGAAGAAAAAAAGATAGAAAGCTTAACTGTCCAGAATTGAAGACATACAAAGAGAATTATCAAAAGCACAATATGGTAATGTCTTATCTCTTCTCTTTGGTTTCAGCTTCAATCTTTCCCACCATTGTTAGTTGTGCTACTGCAAAAGAGGCTCGGGAAGTGCTTCAGCAAGAATTTCAAGTTCTAAAAAAAACTCGAGCAATTAGATTACAGACCTTGAGGAGGCAATTTGAGACTTTGAAAATGAAAGAAGCTGAATCCATCAAAGATTATGCCTCTCGAGTGCAAGAGATAGTTAATCAAATGAAGCGTTATGGTGACAAGGTTCCAGAACTGGGGGTGGTTGAGAAAATTTTGCTTACAGTAACAAATAAATTTGAAGCCAAAGTATCAGCAATTGAGGAGTCAAAAGACATCACCAAGTTGACAGTCACTGAACTTGTGGGCTCACTTCAAGCTCATGAACAGAGATTAAACAAGAAAGCATAAGAAAAAATAGAAGAAGCTCTTCAAGTGAGGCAAGCATTTAAACCAAGCAACAACAAAGAGGTTCAAAGGCAAAGCAATATCAAGAAAGGTGAGAAGCAAGAAGTTCCTAGTAGCAGCAAGGAATCAGAAAGCAAAGGCCAATATCCTCCTACAAGCACCGTAACAAGACAAATCATACGGAGCAAAGGTGCTGGAGAACAAAACTATGCAATCATTGTAAAAAAAGTTGGCCACATTGAAAGATTCTGCAGAACCAAGCAAAATCCAACTAATCAACAAGTGCAGCCCAGTTCAACAAGCAGCAGCTCAATCAGCCCTTCAAACACAACAACAATATGCCAAGGTAGCAGAAACTACTATTGACCATGAGTTTCTATTCATGACAGGTGGAATTGCACAAATGTCAGATATTTCCACTTGATCTATAGATAGTGACTGCACAACACATATGGCAGGGAATAGGAGCATTTTCTACTCTTTGGATCCAACAGTAAAGGTGCCCGTAAAGACAAAAAAAAATAGTACTTTGGCATAGAAAAGAGAAAGCTTGTAGGAACTAGTTGAGAGGCAGTAGAAAGAAAGGGCTAAAATGCATGTTTGGTCACTGAACTCGGTCCTAATTTTGATTTTGGTCACTTCTTGGAACTTTGTTGGATTTTGGTCAGTCTCCCGATGAAGTCCCTCCAGACTGGGTCCATGAACTCCCACGATTGTTGTTGTTGTTGCTCCATCCTCGACCCTGAGATACTGGCATGGATTGAGTCTGTCCATACCCTGACCTGTTACCGGTGCTCTGGAACCTCTTGTTCTGATTCCCAACATTCTGTGCAGATCTCCTCTTCCGGACTTCCTCCATCTCTCTC
>JAKUCV010007238.1:0-10067 GCA_028386065.3 Turnera subulata
ATTCCGAAACCCGAAAAATACCAACTTAGTTCCGAAAAATTCACGGAAAAATCACGAGCGCGGGAAAACCTTCGGTTTCGAAAAACGACTCCCGATTTACCGTGAATTAATTACCCAAGATTAATTCAACAGTAAATCACGGTAAATAGACTTTTACAGTCCGGTAAAAATCCAAAATTTTTACCCGGGCTGTTACACCGGGTAGGATTAATTTTTTAATAATCTAAAAATACTATAAAAGATATGTATAACTTAAAAAATTAGCATTTAACCTCCTAAATCAACTTAAATAACTTTTTAAAGGAAATTTTTGGAGACTATAACAGAACTTTTTCCAAATGTTTCCTTATTCATTTCACACTTTAAAAAGAAATCATAAACTCATCCAGCTAATTAATGTACGCAATCGCAGAAATTTATAAAAGGAAATAAATAATTATTTATAATTGGAAAAAAAAAGATTTTCTACTCCTCTCTCTCTTTCCCAAATTACTATTGTTCCTTTACATTTTCATTATATTAAAACACACAAAAATTATAACACTCATATATTTTTTTCGTTTCTCTTTCCTTTCTTCCCAGAACTTTCTTCTCTTCCTCTACTTCAATTTCTTCTCCCTGTCTTTCACTTCTTCTTCTTCTGCTTCTTCCCTTAAATAAAAAACCAAAACCAGACCAAACCATTTTGCTATTACTACCTATGTATTGTTCTAACTAAAACACAGAAAAAGAAAAAAAGAAAATAAAAAGAAGGAAAAGCCAATCTCATGAAACCGATCCATCCTCCACCAGCAAGAGCAGCTACTGTCGTGGCGGCGGCGGCGACTGCGACTCCAATCAAAAGCCGCCTCAGTCAAAAGCCCACCCGCTCCTCATCCCCAGCGCGACCCTAGGCTCGGGTGCCCCTCCCTCTTTCCCCAACCTCTACCGGCTCTTCCTCCTCCTCGGCTTCCTGCTCCGCCAACAGTAACAACAACATCAACCACCACTGCTACCAGAGCGCCATCCTCTTTGCGGAGCTCGACCGCATCAACTGAATTGGCAGCAGCGCCGGGGTAACCGTCTACAAGGTCGTCCACCGCCCTGCTGGCCGACTCTATGGCCTGAAGGTTATATACGACAACCACATGGTCTCCATCCGCCGCCAGATCTACGCAATAGGTATAATTTGTTCCCAAAAAAGGAAAAAGAAATGGTAAGTATGGGCGGCGGTGTCAGAGGTGATGAGGGAAGGGCGGCCGCAACGTCTGTTTGCAGACGGCAGTGTCGACAACAGGCCGGCTTTAGTGAGGAGCCAAGGCAGCGAGTGATGGCGCGACTCCTCAATGGCATCGATTTGAGTTGGGCGCCGACGTAGTGACGGCTGTAGAGTTCCGATTGAGAGGCAACTATGGAAGATAGGGAAGAGTTTTCGCTCACAGAAGAAATGAAATATTTTTTTTGGTTATTTTTCTCTTTTATGAGAGTTTTTGCAGTTGATTGTAAGAAGGGAGATGAAGAGATGTGATGATTTCGCGTAAATTCTTTCTTCCGAGTATGTAGGCATTAATTTTGTTGTTTATAATTCACATTGTAATTAATTTTTTTCCTAATATATATAATAACTAGTTTTCTTTTTAAAAGTTATAACTTTTTTAGATTTAGTAACTCATAATCAGTCTAAATTTTCTTTTTTAAAATTTTAGTGATTTATTAACTTCTTGTCTTTATAATTTCTAATTAATTGACAGTTCATTTTGTTAATCATAAATATTAATAATTTCATTTTGTTCAAAGGAAATCTTCCCAATTTAAAACGAATTTCCAAAAACAAAATCCAAAAAAGGGAAAAAGAAATGGGAAGAGTAAAATATTCAGGGCCTCTCGGGTCCCACAAGCCACGTGGTGCCACGTATCAGCCCGTGAGAGGGTAACTGGCTACAGGAGGGAAAAGGAATATTTCCTCTAGAGATTTATCAGGTTCAGGGACAAAAAATCGGCGAAAAAAAGAGTAAGGACAACTCTTGAGAAATCAACTAAATTTAGGGACATTAAAAACATTTAACTCCTGAAAAGGTACAATGTAAGTTTTTTCCAAGCTTGAACTGGAGTCACTAGTTGTCACTAAACTTTATAAGTTGGGGCCAGTATTCAGACGAGCAATCTGTGCAATTTAAACCACTGTGTGATGCTCGGTTGATTTCATACAAATAAGTCATGCATCGGATAGGACACCATTAAGCATTAATGCTATAGTAGGGTGACTACACTAGGTTATGAAGTCCTAAGTACTTGTCAATTGACGCAACAAAAAAACAAGTCATCAAGAACAAGTAGTTTCCGCAAAAATCATAAGATTATTGTAATTTGGTATATGAAATTGAAAAGTAAAAGGGGTTTATCAATTCATCTGAAAGCTACACACAAAACTTTGAGAAATTGAGAGAGGGGTTTACCAATTCACCAAAAAGCAAAGGGGCTCGGCAGAAAATTGGAAGGAGACGGTGGCGGCAGCGGCGAGTGGCAGCTTCCGGTGAATATGAACGGTGGTGCATGGTGAACCTCCTGTGCCTAATGATGAACCGATTCTCGACGCTTATGAGCTTGCAAGGTTGGTGCTTGGTTTGATGTGAGTGCGAAGAAGAGGAAGAAGAAGGGAGAAGAGAAAACAGCGGGTGGTGAAAATCGCTGAGAGGAGGAGATGGTCGAGAGATTTTGAAGGCAGTACCAAAGAGGAAGAGAAATAAGGGTTCAAAGAGAGGTTTTTTTGGGAGGGGTGAGTGTCGGGTGTGGGAATTTTGGGTAAGGAAGTCTATTGTTTTTACAAATTAAAAAACATATAGTGGAGGTTGAACACAGTTGCAATTTTTCAGCAAATTAAGGTAGAAAAAAAACTTTACACCAAAAAAAAGGTAAAAAAAAAAACAAAACAAATTGTGGGGGTTCAAACCCCGCAAAGCGAGTTGTACCCTTCGCTATTTGAGTCAATTTGTGGGGGTTGATCCTTGATGTGTGCATATTTTACACACATTTTGGGTATATTTTGTGACCTTTTTCTTGATTTTAATATTTGTTTATTTACTTTTCTATCTTTTTATTTTATTTTGTTTTATTTTAATAAATCTCTTATCCTAGTGTGCGAGGTCCTTAGTGCCGGTAATGAGGAATTTTTGGACTTATTTGAATTAAAATAGTAAAATTTGGGCTTGCTTGAAGTGGCATCACAAGTTGGCAGCAAATTGTTTCCAAATAGCCTGGCCGTGCACATGTGGCAGGCCCTCATTCGAGCATCCAAGAATAATTAATCAATTCCTGAAATTTTCAGAATCTAAAAAGAAATATTTCAGGAGAAGATTTGGGACCAGGTCAAGAATCGGTGAAAGATTGCATGGCCACCTTGTAACAAAGTGAGGAAATATTGGAACAAACTTGAGCAAATCTCACGCCACCTATCCCTTGGATTTATGCGCATGAAGTGGACAATAGATGCTATTGGTAGTCATTTATTCACAGCCACAAAGTGGTCCCCTCCTTCCACTCTAAAAGTCCATGCTACATGACACAAAAGGACGCTTCCAATTCGTCACTTCTCACGCATTAGGCTAGGATTTATTATTTGTACTCTTCATTTTCTATGTATCAAGTACTTTAGAGAAAAGAAGTTGTAGGTACTTTAGAAAAAAGAAGTTGTAGATTGAAGTTGGAGTTTGTTACAGTGACAAGGTTTCATCATTAATTCAAGGTTTGATTAAAACTTTATCCTTTCCACCGCTTGGCTTTTCTCTCTCGCCCAAAAACCGCAGTTCATATGCTCAATAAGCCTGAGGTTGCTGCTCGCGATCTATCCCGTGGCAAGCCTTTTAAGCAACCTGTTTCTGTTGCAGTATAGTTTTCAAGGAGTGCTCCTCGTGATAAATCATAGACGCTACAACAATCTTTATTATCACGTCGGTGTCGAAGATCTCCTCTCTCTATTGCAGGATCTGTAGTTCTTTCCCTCTCTGGTGAGAGGTAGTTTAAGACTTGTTATGTTTCAACATGCCCCTATTCCTTTGGATTTGTTTTCCTTTGGTACTATTACAAGCCTTAGTTTTAATCCTCATGTTGGAGGATTTCTCTGTTCCTTTTATGTAATAGTCTTGGAGCTTTTACACTTGACTTGCGTCAAGTTCTGTTGTATCTCTATGTACTATCTTCAGGTTTAATGGAACGGGTCTACCCGACTTTTATAAAAAAAAAATTCAAGGTTTGACTTATTTATTTATTTTTTTTATTTTATTCTTTCTTTGAAGTTTGAATGATGATTTCTCTTGTAATTAATTTCTCTTGTAATTAATTCTTCTAAATCTATGGCTAGCTAATTTTATAATCTACGATGAGGGATGATCTTGTCATTAATTTTCATACATACTTAATTAAATATTATTTCTTTAAATTAATCTTCTTTGATCTGGTTTATGATGCTTAGTTAAGTTAGTTGCTTGATGACCAATAAACTTAAAATTCATAATAGGAAAGTGACAACGTCATTTTCCCATGGAAAACCATAAACCGAGCTTTAGGAACCGACCTCGAGGGAGGAGTGCTTTTCTATTGGAGATTTAGTAGGTAAAAATTTTAAAGCTCTTAATTTACTTTAACATTGACAAATTGACAGTGGAAATAACTTAGGAAGGAATTTTACGGCACTACGGGAGTAGGTTATTGATCTAATTGAGTTTACCGGCTCTTTCAAAGAAGGTTATTTTTAAGATTTAGTATCAAGATCTTCACGGGCAGGTCATGTAGTGACAGGACACGGCTTTGTTGTGTTGCACTTAATTGCATGGAAATTTTGGCAAGGGATTCCCCGAAGTCCTAGGTGCTTCCTTCATCATTTTATTCTCATTTATTATTATTCTTTGCTGTTTACTTTTCCAAGTATTTTGCACCACTCGATCGACTCCTCGTCTGGGCTTTATTTTCTAGATAGTCAATAATCACTCTGTTGTAGTACTTAGCAATGATCCCTAAGAGACGACCTTGTTTGCTATAATAATCCTGTATACTTGCAGGTGGCTATCATATTTTTGGCGCCGTTGCCAGGGACTTTACGTACACGAGCTGGTAGGGTGTAGTTCCGATAGGGGTTTTGTAGGCAGTCTGGCAAGCCAATAGAGTTTCTTCGAGCTAGAGCACAAGGCTTTTTGGGCAATTAAAGTGAACTTTGACTCAAAAGCTACTTGAAAAAACCGCCTATTGCAGGAGCTCCGTCTGGATGCTTACGAGAACGCGAGGATCTATAAAGGAAGGACCAAACGGTGGCATGACAAGCGCATCCTCAAGAGGGGGTTCAAGGCTGTGACCATGTCCTACTATTCAATTCCAGACTCAAGCTCTTCCCAAGAAAGCTTCGGTCACGATGGTCGGGACCTTTTGAGGTCGTCAATGTCCACCAGTCTGGCGTCGTTAAAATCCAGAACAAAGACGATAGTACCTTCACTATGAATGGACAATGCCTCAAGTTGTACATTCTCGAAGAGCCTTTTGGACAAGAGGTAGTGCTTCCGTTTGCAGACATGCCCTCCGCATGAGGAGCGTCAAGTCCAGCTACAAGACGTTAAAGAAGCGCTTTGTGAGAGGCAGGCCCCAAATATTTTCTCTTTTCGCAAATAACAACAGCAAAAATTGTGGTTAGTCCCACTTCACTTCAATCAAACTACCACAATAAGACGATAAAAGGATGGGTCACGTGCAGCCAGGAAGTGACGCGGCAATCCGCGAGAGCATTTTGCAGAATATATAATATATAGAGGAATGCTAGCAACAGTCACTTGGACAGTTGCTAGCCTTCTCTTGCCAAGTGTTTGTCATTGTAATAAATACAACTTGGTTACTTGTTGTACTGGTTAAGAAAGAGAAACTCTAAACGTAAGTTCCACCACATTAAGAAATAGAAACTGAAAAGTAATAAATATATTAATTATTTACAGTCCGTCTTGATTGAATAAAAGAAGCCTACTAATAAATATTATTAATTTTTTTGTTTTCAAAATCTTAAGAATTCTAAACGACAATGCATCAAAAAAAGAGTTCCAACTCACAACAAACAACCAGCAAAAGATGTATGTTGTTGAGATTGTTAGAAAGAGAGAAAAGACAAGAGTTCGAGCAAGAAGAAGACTCTCAGGACAAAACTTAACTGAACTAGACTACTACTACAACTCTACAAGAGATCGAATCCCCAATAATCTGGTAAATTTGTTGTCTTAATTTTATTCTTTTTTTGTACTAAATTTATGTTGTCTATCTTTTTGGTTTTTGTTGCTCACCCAATTCGGTTTTTGTCTTTTAGAGTTTGGGAGGCAGTAAAGATAAGCAAGCCAAGTTCAAAGAGTATCCTATATTCCAGGAAAACTCTACTCACTTCTATTTTTTTTTTATACACGAATCAAAATTATAATTAAGATAAATATAAGTTTGGAGAATTTACATATATAATGTATTATTATTCTTGTCTGTAACTACTTAGAAATCTTGTTATTCTCCTATATATCCTCAATTCAAAAGCTATAAAACCACACACAAATCTTTTTTCGGTTAAAATAATTGTTAACTCAATTTTTTTAATTCATCTTACAATAAATTTTTACTTTCTTCTATGGGAATGTAGGATGAAAATTAATTTAAATGATGGAGATCTTGTAAACAAGGATGATGTTATTGAACAGATAGTTGATGAAGTTAGAAATAGTGATATTCATAAGGTTCTGGATGAAGAATCTAGAACAAAAAAATCATATATGGGTATGGAATTTGATTCAAGTGATGCAACACTTTCATATTACAAGAGTTATGCCAAGTTGGAAGGGTTCGGTATCTCTACTAAAGCTTCTCGCCAATCAAAAGTTACTGGTGAATTCATTGACATGAAGTATGCTTGTATGCGTCATGGTCAGAAACGAGAATCTATTATGAGTAATCCTCGGCCTTGTTTAAAACTTGGATGTGGAGCAATGATGCATTTGAAAAGACGAGAAGATGGAAAATGGGTTATTCACCAGTTTGTTGAAGATCATAATCATGCTTTGCATCCTGGCTTTGCTCATTACTTTCCAAGTCATAGAAATATTACTACATCGCAAAAACATGAAATCCAAAATTTACGGACAGTTGGTGTGGGGGTTAACAAAATTGTTGTTGTAATGGCCACGCAACATGGTGGATTTGAAAATATTGGTTGCTCAGAAAAGGATATTAGAAATCATCTTGACAAAGAAAGACGTTTGGAATTGGAAGCAGGAGATGCGAATGCAATGTTAGAGCATTTCACTCATTTACAGGAAAAAGATCCCCAATTTTTTTTTCCAAGTACAGTTTGATGATGAGCAACGGTTGAAGAATGTTTTTTGGGTTCATGGAGAAGAAAAAGTGACTATCAAATTTTTGGAGATGTTGTTACATTTGATACAACATATATCACAAAAAAATATAAGATGCCATTTGCTCCTTTTATTGGTGTAAATAATCATTTAGAGTCAATATTATTGGGTTGTGCCTTACTTGCAGATGAGACTGAAGCAACATTTACTTGGCAAATGAATACATGGGTCAAAGCTATGGGTGGAAGAGCACCAAACGCAATTATAACTGATCAAGATTGATACAGCAACAAGCCTAGAACTCACTAGGATCACCTCTGTATTTAATTGACACCAAGATCTCCAATCTCCACTCAAACTAGGTTTTAGTAACACTATTCTTCGCCTCCTAATCTCTATGGAATAGGCGTCAAACAATGAGAATTACAAGGGGTTAATTAAACGCCACAAGAATAATTTCTTGATAAGTGAAATCAATCGCAAAGAATTAAGTAAAGAAAATCCCTCCCTTTGTTTTGATTGTATCTCACAACCAAGAAGAACACCTTGAAAAAGGTAAATGTTTTTCTGTCTATTATTTTTCTGAATCATGTATCGACTTAATAAAACAAAAAAAGTACTTATACCCCTAATTAGGCCAAATCGGCCAAACCAAACCCTAGTCAAGTTGGACTTGACTTTTTCCTAACTTTAATGGACTAGTCCTAATTTTAACCCAAAAGCAAATTAGATCACCCAAACTAATTAAAACAGAACTAAACCCACTAAGAGTCCTTAAGCCCATAAATAATTCCCACATTATAATAAAATAAAAACATGGCCGAAATTAACAAAAATGAGACTAATAAAATTCAGCCCAAAAAATTACAAAATAAAATGATATGTCGATTTGGGTCCAATGAGTCCAAATCGATTAGGCTCCGTCTTCTAATGCTAGAACACATATTGGCTTCCTTTTGTATTCCTCTCCAAGCTTGATCAACTTATCTTCCTGCAGTTTTTGGTTGATCCAATCTTGAGCATATTATAACATATGATTCTTGATTATCTTCAAACGAGCCCTTGTTATTGGTCCTTGAGGCAAGCTAATGGCGCCATCTCCATCATCAGTTCTACTTCGTGCTGGCTTGCTTGCATCAAAGATGGACAAATGAAAGCAGTTATCATAAAAGTCTTTCCCAACACACGACATCAATATTGTTTATGGCATATATTGAGAAAAGTTCCCGAAAAGCTTGGTTATGTGATAAGGAAGGATGAAGATTTTATGGGGGTATTTCACAGGTGCATTTATAAGTCTTGGACTACAGAACAATTTGAAAATAGATGGGTAAAAATGATTGACAAATTTGATCTTGCAAATGATGAGTGGATACAATCTACATTTGAACAACGTTGACATTAGTTGTCTTCTTCTGTAAGAGACACCTTTTTTGCAGGTATTATTTATTTCTTAAACTATTAATTTTTATATATTAATATGTTTATTTTTATGAATTAATTTTATTTTTTGTATTTAGGTATGTCAACCACTTAAAGATCAGAGAGTATCAATTCTTTTTTTGATAAATATGTCGGTAAGAAAACCACGCTTAAAGAGTTCATTGAAAAATATATGATGGCATTGCAAGATAGGAGACAAGCACAAGACCATGCCAGTTTTAGTACTTCGCATAAGATGTCGGTTATGAAATCATCAGCTCTATTTGAGAAGCAAATGTCCACGCTTTACACGCATGAGGTTTCCAAGAAATTTTAGGTTGAAGTATTAGGTGCATTTGGATGTCATCATGTAGATAAACAAGATGGATTAATCACAAATCATAAGATTAGAGATCTGGAGAAAAATAAAGATTTCAGTGTATGGTGGGATGCTAATAATGAAGAAATCTCTTGCTTATGTCGCTTGTTTGAACACAGTGGATTTCTTCGTCGGCATTCATTATATGTATTCCACTATTCAGGCGTGTTCAACGTTCCATCTAGATATATTCTGAAGAGATGGACTAGAGACATTGAAAGGAGCAATGATCAACAAATGCAAAAAGGAATAAAGTGTTTTTTCATCCTTGTACTAGACCTCAAAGTTGGAAGTCATCCCTCTATTAGATTTTGGCTTGTTTTCATCCCTCTATTTGTGAAATTTGTCTTATTTTCATCCTTGTGTTCGACTTTTTGGCCTATTTAGAGGGATGAAAACAAGTCAAAATCCATGGACAGAGGGATGAAAATAGACCAAAACCAATACAAGGATGACTTTCAACTTTATGGTCTAACACAAGGATGAAAAAAGGCTTTAATCCAATGCAAAAAATGACAAATTTAAGGCAAGAGCGTTATGATAATATATTCGAGCAAGCTGATATCTTGAGTAAAGAAGGATCCGTGTGTGTTGAAAGTTACAATATTGCATCTGAGGCCATCAAGAAAGCTATAGCTCAATGTCAGAAAATTAATAACTCTCTAAAAATTTATGAGAGGGCTAGTCCTATTGAAGAGTAAAAGAAACATATTGATGGGAATGAGATGAAAAATTCTCAATTTTAGATCCTAAAGTGTCAAAGATAAAAGGAGCTCCTAAAAGGCTTAAAGCTAGGATAGAGAAGACAATGAAGAAAAGGACTGCAAAGGGAACAAAAGGAGAAAATTCAAAGGCTATACAAAGACTAACAAGTAGTATATTGGTGGATTAAAGCATTTTTTAGTCCCTGTGTAAGACCTCAAAGT
>JAKUCV010007239.1:0-10782 GCA_028386065.3 Turnera subulata
TTAAGTTGTTCATCCCTTGTTTGCGCGAGATCAAGCATGATCTTGACTACTTGATGCGGCACCGTGGACGCTGATTTGGTTCAGTTGGTTTCTTCCTTTTTCTTTTGTTCATTTCTTTTCTTCTTTTATGGATAATAACTTTTGCTGCTGCAAAAAGCCTTTCTTTGTGTCTCTCCGACTTTTTGCCTAGTTTGGGGGGGGTTGGTTCTTGTGTTTTTGGTACCGTGAGGACACGACACCTTTCTAGTTTGGGGGGGGGGGACAATTTTTGCATTTATGGTTCAGCATGTCTTTGTTTCAGTTTAGTTTTCAATTCCGTTTATTTCAGTCTTTAGTTTCGGTCTATTTAATTCTCTGTTTTTGTTAGTTGAATAAGTCACAGAATCACTCACATGGCCGTGTCGACTCCGGCTTGTCAATGAAACGGGAAATTCGTCAAATTTATTTCATATATGACAGGTATTTCGGGCTTGCATTGGGTCTTGAAGGAAACAATTCAAGTTGGGCCGAATTAAGCTTGTATGGGCTGCGTTATTATTTGGTCATAATCCGTTCTAACTCTTTTTGCTGATTATCTGATTTTCAAATAAAAAAAAACTTGGCATTAATAAACAGGTCTCAGAACAGGTTCATTATTCGGTCAAGGCGAAATTAACACAAGGGCTCTTTCAATCGGACGTGATTAGGGCATCTTTCCTTGGTTTGTAACACTAACTTTTAGACACAGCCTACCCGTGTGAATATATTTTTCCTTTGCTACCCTCTTTTGAGCCCGTAATTGATAGCCACAATTTCTTTCATTCCCGCATTTCACCACCTTAACCAATTTGAAACCATGGCTATCATCTAACTTTCTTTCACCTTCCATACCTTTTATGCATTTTGCTCGAATTATTTTGTACCCTTAACACTTGTCAGTTCATATTTTGGTTCATCTATACAGGCACTACACGAGGAGCCTGTGTCGATCTGGGGGAGTATTGCTTCATTCACTTAAAAAGAAAAAAATGAAAAAACAAGGGGACAGGAAAAAAGAGCCAAGAAGTATTCCTTCATCTATAAATAATTGTTCCCTAGACAAACCCAAAAGAGAAAAAAGAGAAAAGAAAGAAGAAAAATTCTCCAGTAAGCACACACTGATTAGAACCATCAAAACATCATTCTTTTTGCTAAGTGTTATGGTACAAATTTTTCGAGCATTTTGGCATCTTTTTACCTTCTTCCCAATTCTTGTTAAACTTAAACCAAGCCCCATTACAACCTTAACAAGTCCTTTTGATCCTTTGATTTGTGTCCTTGACATTAGTGGAGATCGAAGAGTGAACATGCTTATTTGACTTAGTTTCTTTTCTTTAATAAAATGCCAAGACTAACCTACTTTATTTCAGCAAAATTGAGGCAGACGGAAAATGGTCCAAATGGTGTCATGGCCCAGTTAGGTAGAATTTGGTTCGATTCGGATTATCCTTTTTAGGTTCTTTGCGAGTCTTGTCATCTTGACATCTTGGGATATTTTTGAAGGGTTTTTATGTGAATTTGAGATTTCGATTTCTGACTAAGCCTGTTGAGTGATTTTCCCTTTTTCCCATTGTTTTCACGATATTTGCTTGGGGACAAGCAAAAGCTTAAGTTTGGGGGCGTGATGTGTGCATATTTTACACACATTTTGGGATTTAATTGTGACATTTTAGTTATTTTTAGTATTTATTTATTTATTTTTCTAGCCTTTATTTAGTTTATTTTTAATTATTTTCTTTCCTAGTGTGTAAGGACCTTTTCGCAGGAAATCAAGAATTCTGGACCTTTTTGGATGAAAACAAGGAAAGTATGGGCTTGCTTGGAGTTTGCGCTACAAGGAGCAGAATTAGAATCATGAATGAGACAAGAATTGTTCAAAAGTGGTTCATTGCACACGTGGTCATGCTTGAAAAATGGAGGGAAGACAAAATCAAATCCAACAAAGACCAAGTCTAGCCACATGTTGATTAGTTGGCGCATGAAATGGTCTTTGGACCTGATTCTTCTCCTTTCTCCATGCATTTAATTCAAGCCATACAAATGGTCCCCTCCATCCACTATAAAATGGCGCGGGACCCGACGCCAAAAGGGAGAATGGGGAGTTGGGGAGTAGAGCTCTACAGCCATCAATCACTTCCAATTTTTTCCTGCAGCTCGTCATACTCATCCTAGGCTTAGTTCTTTTTTATGTTTATTTTATTTCCTTTGTAAGAAACACTTTTCTTTAGTTTACTAGATTAGTTTGAGCTGGGTATTTCCTGGGAAGGGTTCGTCATCTGTTCAAGGTTGGTCTTTTAATTTTGTAATTTATTTCTTCACTTGAATATCAATGATGAATTATTTTCAAATAATTGTCTCTTCTCAAATCATGTCTAGCTAATTTTTAAATCTAGGATTAGGGGATGATCTTGTCAATTATTTTCATGCAAACTTAATTAAATATTGTGTCTCTAAATTAATTCTTCTTTGATTCGGTCTTTGATGCTTAATTAAGTTAGTTGTTTGGCCACCAATTAGCTTAAATTTATAATAGGAAATTGTTAAGTGACAGCGTCAATTCCCTATAGAAAACTTAGACCGGGCTTTAGGGACCGACCTCGGGAGAGGCGTGCTTCCTATTGGAGACTTAGAAGGTAAGAACTTAAAGCTCTTAATTTATTTCAACACTGGCAGAATGGATAGTGGAGATAAGTTAGGAAGGGGTTTTACGGCTTACGGAAGTAGGTTATTGATCTAATTGAGTTTACCGGTTCTTTCGAAGAAGAGTAATTTTAAGATTTAATATTAGATCTACACAGGCAGGTCATGTGGTGACAGAACACGGCTTGGTTGTGTTGTACTTAAATTGCATGGAAATATTGGCAAGGGATTCCCCGAAGTCCTAGGTGTTTTTATCTATTGTGATCTCGTTTACTACAACTTTTTGCTGTTTATTTGTTTATTTATTTGCATCACTCAATCGACTCCTCTTCGAGGATTTATTTTCTAGATAATCACGTATCACATTGTTAAAAGTACTTAGCAAAGATCCCTGTGAGATGACCTTGGTACTACAACACCCTGTATACTTGCAGGAGGCTATCAGGTATGCAGTACATGCCTGCATTATTGCCTCAATAATGCAGGCGACGCCTTTTCTTTTTCTTCCTGTGTCACCCGTGATTTTCTGCATCGCCTATAACTCGTGTTTTTTTCCTGCTTCCAATACACCATCACCTCTTCTTCTTCAACCTGCAACCAGTTCTTCATCCCTCTGCAAAAAAAAAAAATCCACAAACGTACCTTCCTTGTCCCTTTGCAAAAACAAAACCAAAAAGAGAAAAAAAAAAGAAAGAAAAAAAAAGAGAGAAGAAACCAGAAAAATAAAGAGAGAAAAGGAACAAAAAAAAGAAAAGAGAGGAGACAACCATCACGACCACCGGCCGAACCACCTGCAACCGCCACCCGAGCTATCACCACTACCTGCTTTTCCTTCCTTCTCCCCTCGTCGTTCTTCTCCTCCTCGTTGCTGCAACCGACGCAGCCGCCGCCACCAAGCACCACCTGCAGCAGCAACCCGTGTTGCACCTCCGTCGTCCCTCGCGTCGATCCGCCGCTGCTTCGTGCTCTCGCTCGCCGTCGTCTTCCCGCACCCTTGTCATCTCGCCTGCACGCGTCGCACTGCCTTCCCCGACACCAGCAGCACCGCCGGCTGGACAAGACGACCCGACGAGCAGACCCGTCGGATCCGCCTCCTTTTCACCTCCACGTCTTCCTTCTCCACATCGCCGTCCTCCGCAGTCACGCGCTCACCTGCTCCTCGCCGCCTCTATCCCGTGCCAGTTGTCGTCGTTCCGCCGCTGCAACTCACCAAAGAGTCGATATCGAGCAGTATTCCGAGGAACTGGCTTTGGAACCTGTTGAGGGTTCCATAACTGATAATTGGCTAAGGTGAGGATGGATAACCCTTGATATGTGCCTGTAATACTTTGTGTGTTTTGTTGTTCGATTGGACTGTTGAGATGGTTATTGTTGGTCATTTGACTGCTATGGTTATTGTTGTTCCTGTTGTTGGACTATGTTATTGGTTCTGTGAATATTGTGTTGTAATTGATGTTGAACTGTTAACTGTGAATAATTGGTGTTATGAAATTGTTGATGGTTGGGTTTGTTGAATAACTTGTGATAATAGAAAGTTGAATAACTTGAGAAAATGAATATTGGAAATTGTGATGATATATATTACTGTTGGATAATTGATGACATGGATTTGTTGATGTTGGTTCTGTGTGTGATTCTTTGATATTGTGTTGCTTGATTGAACTGCTGTGTTGGCTGTTGTTGAATCTTTGGATATTGTGTTGAGATAGATGTTGGACTGTTGATTATGGATAATTGAGAAAAGGATAATGGATATTGGAAATGGAAATCGGAAATGATGATGATTTAACTGTCACGTGGAAAGTAGTGGTACGACTTGATGGTTAGAGGCCAGTTCTGTGGTGTCATGGCCGTTTTCTTGGTTATGGGATGTTGATCCCGGTTTGATTTGGATATTGGGATGTTGATCCCCGGCTATATTTTGGCCTGGCATCCGAAATTAGTTAATAACCAGGTAAGACCCTAGTTTGTCCAGTGACGGGGCCCAGAAAGATAAAATTGGAATAATAATAAAGTCTTTGGTATGTTTGGGTCGAGTCTTTGGTTTGGTATGATGTGGCTGTTGTTGCCAGTATTTCTTCTTTGAAGTATTGTTGTTTTTCTTCTTGAAGTATTATGGTTGCCTCCATATCTCTGTTTATCCATGATTGTGCTTAAATGTACCGGTGAGCACTTCGGACTCACCCCTCACCTACGAGCTTTGATCTCGCAGGTTGGGTTATTTGTGGTTCAGGTATGATGCATTCCAGACAAGTTGCGGCGTTATCCCTCGGGCAGGACTCGGATCCATTAGTTGTATCAGATTTTGCATATGTTGATATTGAGATTAAATACTTCCGCTCTGCAGATGTTGATGTCCCTGGGTTCGGGTGACGTGTTTGTTTTTGGGCCGTTGGGCCAGATTATTGTTGTATACACTGTTGTGCCACGTGTCGGCACTGTTGTCCGGTAAATACTGTGAGTTGGGTATTTAGAGGTCGGGTCATTTCAATGCCTGATTCCCGATATTCCCAGATCTAGGGATATTTCCTCGTTTTCTTTATTCTTCTTAGTACAGTAGAATAACTAGCCTATTTGAGCAACATAAATGAGCACAAAATTATAAATAATTCAAGAGAGAATAAAAAAATTCAATTTAGACTGGATGAGACCAATAGGGTGTGTATCATAAAATTTAAAATCGTAAAAGAGAAAAGATAATGGGAAATGTTGTAGAGTGAAGGACAGAAGAGAAAGGGTTAAAAGACGCAGTGTGTTCTTTCACTTTTTCGGTTTCAATGTTTCTGTCCTTCTTTTTTTTATTTCAAACATTATTTCTCCAAATCTGTTTGAAATGAAACAATATTGTCTAAATTATCTCCAATTCCAGGTCATCCAATCACTGTCTGCCATGTGTCTTGAGGGGTCGGGGCCCGGCTGCCAGGTAGAATTTATTTTTCCCCTCCCTCTATTTTCTGGATTTTTATATTTTGGAGGAAAAGAAATTAAAATATTTTTTATTTTTTTATTCCCTTCCCTATTTTTTTATTCCCCTATTTTCTCATTAATTTTTTTAAATGAACGAATGCAGCCGTAGCAACCAGGGGGCGCCGCCACCATCCGAGAGGCGTTCATCACCGCTGGGGGGTTGAACTCGAGCCCCACCGATCGCTCCGCCGCCGCTGTCGCAGAGGCACAGGGAAGCCGATCCCTCTTTCCTCTCCTTCAACCTCACATCCTCTCCCTCTCTCCTTTGCCTCACGATCGCCGCTCCTCCCTTATCAACGCCGACAGCGGTGTGGTGTGGGTAAGACGCGACGCCAGTCCTTTCCCTCTTCCTTCCTTTTTCGTCTCTTCCCTTGAACCGATTTGTGTTGGTACGGTCTAATTCGGGTCTTGTTTGTGTGGTTTTGCGGTTCTTGGCTGAGGGTCGATTGTGGATTTGGGTGTTTCTGTGAGTGCAGCTGTGGTCGTGACTATAGTTGGAGATTGTAACAGCCCGGGTAAAAATTTTGGATTTTTACCGGACTGTAAAAGTCTATTTACCGTGATTTACTGTTGAATTAATCTTGGGTAATTAATTCAAGGTAAATCGGGAGTCGTTTTTCGAATCCGAGGGTTTTCCCGCGCTCGTGATTTTCCCGCGGATTTTTCGGAACTAAGTTGGTATTTTTCAGGTTTCGGAATTTCTCGGAAAATCACACCGGAAAATAACTAAGGGGGTATCAGTTATTTTCTGGTCCAGATCGGACCCGCCTGTATTATTGAAGGCGGCGCAGCCTACACACACCGCACAGCATCTTCACAGGTCATAAAAGAAGAAAGCAGAAGGAGAGGAAGAGAGGAGAGGAGAAGAAAAAGAAAAAGAGAAGAGAAAAAGGAAAAAAAAGAGAGGAAAAAAAAGAGAGAAAAAAAGAAAAGGAAAAAAAAGAAATAAAAAAATAGAAACAGAAAAACAGAAAAAAACTGAGAGAAGGAAAAGAAAAAAAAGAAAAACAAGAAAAGGAATTACTGAAAAATCGAGAAAAAAGGGAAAAATAAGAAAACAAGAAAATGAAAAAAAAAGAAGAAGAAGAAAACCCGGAGGAGTACTGTTCTTCGTCACCCCTCTCGGTTGTGTACACGGGGAGAAAATCCAAGAAGAAAACCCGCTACACGCCTCACCGACGCCGCCGCCGGACGCGCGCGCAGGAAGCGTTGACCCGCCGGCTCCCCCGCGGATCTCCGTCCCTGCGCTCCTGCTCAGCCACCGCGCCGCCTCGCGCCGCCTTTCCTCCGCCCTTGGAGTCGCCTCGAGCTCGCCTTCCTTGACCCCCGAGCTCGTCCCCTCTCACGCCTCACGCCGTCGCGCCGCTGCTTCAACCCGAGGTGAGGCCGGGTTTTCCGACCCGTTTTGACGGGCGGGTCGCGCCTGGTTCTGGGTTTGACCGGATCCGGGTTGACCTATCCTGTTTATTTTAAAAAAATATTTAAATATATATAAATGTTATTTTTTTTGCTGGTTTTATTCTGGAAAAAAAATATATGTATATACATATATTATTTGAGAAAATACACTAAGTTTAATTATGGATTTAGAGAAAAATATATATACATATATACCTTGATAATTATGTTTTCTTTTGAAAAATATTATTATGTTTATTTAGGAAAAGATATATACTATATATATTTTCTGGAAAATTATAATTATACGTTACTATTTCTCTGGAATATAATACATATATGTTATTATTCTTGGAAAATATATATATATATATAGGTATATTTCTGAAATATAAATAGTTATATTGATTTATGATTGTTTTGGAAATGTATTTGTCTTTAGGAAATAAAAATGTGTATTTAATAATTTGTAATTATTTTCAGAATAAGCTTTTATAAGTATATATTTTCTGGAAAAGTATATAAATAGCATATGATTGTCTTTATATATATTTTTCTAAAGGATTATATTTTCTAAATATATGACATATATAGTCATATATTTATGTTGCTAGAAAAATATGTTGATTTAATAGTTTTGGAAAATGTATATGTGTTATATTTTGCAGAAAATTACGGTAATTATTATTTTGGAAAAAGTATATTAATTTATGAAAATATTTTTAAAAGAGTTTTAATTAAAGTATGGTACCGAAGTAGTATTCGGATATACGTTCGGATAAATATTTTCGGTAAATGGAAATAATAACGGATAAGAACCGGGATGGGTAATTTCGTAGTTTGGGCATCATAGTACCGATTATGTGCATTTATGTGTATATATGGTTTTGTTGTATAGGTTTGGATATCGGGCAGTTTCCCGAGGAGCCGGCGTCGGACCGGTCATAGTTTCCGAAGTTGAGTAATCGGCCAAGGTGAGGATGGATTTCCTTCAATATGTGCCTTATTACTCGGTTATTGTGTTTGGTGTTGTTGCATTGTTGGATGCTGTGCTTTTGTTGTGTTTTGGCTCGGGATGTCTATCCCGGTGCTTGTCTGGTATTTTTGGGATGTTTATCCCCGTATCGAATTTCTGTGTCTTTTGGATTAAGTAATAATGGATACTTAATGAATTGTGATGAGGATGTCGATCCTCGGTATTTTGGTTAGGGATGTCGATCCCTGAGTTTGGTTTTTAATGATGATATAATTGTCACGTGGTAAGTAGAGGTACGACCGGATGGTTAGAGACTGTTTGTGGTGGCCATGATCTGGGTTACTTGATAAGCATGTCTATGCTTGGGATGTCTATCCCGGTTCGTTATTTGGGATGTCTATCCCTGGGTTCTATTTTGATCTGGCACCAGGAACAAGTTGATAACCTGGTACGACCCTAGCTTATTCGTGACGGGGCCCGGTAAAGATAAAATTGGTAATTGGTTTTTATTTGAGTCTTTTGGTTGGGCTGTTTAGCCTGTGTTTTTGGACTTGAGTAATTTTTAGTTCCATATTGATCGTCTTTCCATTGTCGTGAGCACTTCGGACTCACCCCTCACCTGTGGGCTTTCATCCCGTAGGATGAGTTGTTCATTGTACAGGATGATGCATTCCAGACAGGCTGTGACGTTTCCCTTGGACGGGCTTGGATCCATAGTTTGCATGTGTCGCACACAGTGTTAGTGAGTTTAAGTCTTCCGTTGTGCACTGTTGTTATATTTATTGGGCCAATGGGCCGGTATTGTTATTTACGATGTTTACTATTTTGGGCCGTTGGGCCGAGATATTCTTTTATACACTGTATGCTGGGCCTTGATTGGCCGGGTCGTCACAGTTTCGGCCTGTATTTACTGTGTACGGTAAATTCGGGTAGGGGCGTTTCAGAGATGGTGATGTTGGTGTTGCTGTGGCTGTGGGTTGGGTTGTTTTGGGTGGCAGACACGCTGGTTTGGTGGTGTTCCAGCCACCGGGGAGTCGTTGCGACTATGTTGATGGTGTTGGTAGCGGGATTGTTGTCATGGTGGTGTGGTTTGGGTGTGTTGTTGGATGATGAACAATAACAGAGGACTGCTGCACTTTGGTGGACTTTCGTGAGCAGTACTTGGCCGGAATTCAGCGAGTTTCAGGCGTCCCGGGAATTTCCGGCGAACCCGGAAACGAACCTTTTGGTAAAACCCGAGCCTTGGACCATCCATATGCATCATAAGTCGGACCTCGAACTAAAATAACGGACTCGGACATTAAATGATGATAATTAAACAAGTGATTAACTTAAATAATACTAACTTATGATTTTCTATGCCTTATTTATTTTATTATGCTTTTATTTAATTCATGTTTTTGTTATCTAATTTCTGCTTCTATCTATTAATTTTATGCTCTTACTTAATTTCTGATTGGGCTATTAAAAGAAATATTTTTTTTCCTCCAAAATATAAAAATTCAAAAAATAGAGGGAGGGGAAAAATAAATTCCACATGGCAACCGTGTAACAGCCCGGGTAAAAATTTTGGATTTTTACCGGACTGTAAAAGTCTATTTACCGTGATTTACTGTTGAATTAATCTTGGGTAATTAATTCAAGGTAAATCGGGAGTTGTTTTTCGAAACCGAGGGTTTTCCCATGCTCGTGATTTTCCCGTGAATTTTTCGGAACTAAGTTGGTATTTTTTGGGTTTCGGAATTTCTCGGAAAATAACTAAGGAGGTATCAGTTATTTTCTGGTCCGGATCGGATTCGCCCGTAATGCAGACGAACTGCATTATTGTTAATCATATGTTAAATAGTAATTAACATGTTATATAATGAGGAATCAGCAGAAGGCAGCCGGTGGGAGAGGAGAAGAAAAAAAAAAAAGAAAGAGAGAAAAAGGAGAGAAAAAGAAAAAAAAAGGAGAGAAGAAGGAAAAGAGAGAAAAAAAAAAGAAAAGAGGGAAAAAGAAAAAAAAAGAGAAAAAGAAAAAGAAAAAAAGAAGAAAAGAGAAAACAGAAAATATATATATATACTGAGAGAGGAAAGAAAAAAAAAGAAAGAAAAAAAAGGAAATCAGAAAATAGAAGAAAAGAAAATCAAAGAAAAAGAAAGAAATCAGAAAATAAGAAAAAGAAGAAGAAAAATGAAAAAAAAACAAAAACCAGAAGAAGGAGATGAATAGTCCGTCACCATCCGGGTTACTGTACACGCGACGGAGTTCCGACCGTCTTCTCGCCGCACCGACGCCGCCACCGCCTTTGCCGTCACGTCGCGACCTCACCCCTGCCGTCCCCGAGCTGTTACGCCACAGGACGCGCGCGCAGGAGGCGTTGACCCGCCGGATTGCCCACGGATCTGCTTTCCTCCGCCGCTGCTCTGCCGCCTGCCGTCACCGCGCCTCCGTTCCACTTCCCGTGGAGTCGCCACCGTCTGCCGCGTCTGCTGCTGTGCGCGCCTTCCTCCTCGCGCTCGCCATCGCCGCCGCGCCGCTGCAAACCCGCTGGTAAGGCCGGGTTTTACCCGTTTCCTTGCCGGGTCGCGCCCTTCCTGGGTGAAGCGCCCCGACCCGTATTTACCGTAGAGGGTAAACACGTGCCGGAACTGTTCTACTACTGAAGCAGACAGTTCATACAACGTGATATACAATACTAGCAAACCTCAATACAACATTCGTCACCCGAACCCGGGGACCTTATTCAAGCCAATACACTCTGAATTAACCTACAACAGATATAATACAGCAACAATAGC
>JAKUCV010007240.1:0-72290 GCA_028386065.3 Turnera subulata
TTGTAACGGTTTGTTAAGCACCCGTAAGCTTAACGTAGATAGTGAAATCTTCAAGTGAGACTTGAAGGGCTGGATTAGCCACACTAGTAGAGTGTGTGTGAACCAGGATAAATCTCTTGTGTCCTTCATTCTTTTAATTCCGCATTCAATTCCTGCTTATTTCGTTTTTATTCGATTATCGCTATTCACCCCCCCCCCCTCTAGCGAAGGGTCATTGTTCTAACAAATAACAGATACCTCCTTAGTTATTTTCCGGTGTGATTTTCCGAGAAATTCCGAAACCCGAAAAATACCAACTTAGTTCCGAAAAATCCACGGAAAAATCACGAGCGCGGGAAAACCCTTGGTTTCGAAAACGACTAGTCCCGGTAAAAATCCAAAATTTTACCCGGGCTGTTACACCTTTGGATCAATTAAAATCAAATCTAAACTGATAAGGAGATTCTGTAATTTTGTATTCAAGGACTTGAATTGTCTATAAATCATTGTCAGGGGTCAACTCATCCAAAGTATTAATTTTCATTTTCCTGTAAAAAAAATCTATTATAAAAATTAAAATACTCAATTGCATTAGAAAGAAAAAAACGAAAAATAATATATAAAAACGTAAATAAAACTTTCTCAGATATAGATACTTAAAAAACAAAATAGAATTGAAAACAAACTGTAAAACACAGGAACTGTATCCGGATTTCACTGTACTGACATCCGGTTTTCTTTGTGTGTTTTCACTTTTTTGTTTCTCAAAAGAAACTGTATGAGACACAGAAACTTAAAAAACAAAATAGAATTGTAAAGAAACTGAAAACAGAGGAACTGTATCTAGATTTCTCTATACTGACATCCGGTTTACTCTGTGTGTTTTCACTTCTTTGTTTTTCTAAAGAAACTGTATTAGATAGAGGAAGTTAAAAAGCAAAATAGAATTGCATAGAGAATAAAAAAAAAAAAAAGAGAATAAGATTAGCACAATCTGCAAGCTAAGGAAAAGAGAGAAGAATAAATGGAAAAGAAACAGTATAAAAAACAAAACCTGTACCTGTATTTATAAATATTTAGAGATAAGAGTTTAACAATTATCAATATATTTTTTAAAAAAAAAAAACGGTACAAGAAAGTGTTGATTTAGTTAAAGTATGATTAGGAGTGTATCTTTGTATACTTCATTAGGGAAAATCGATAGTGATCTCATGGAGGTGGTCTTTTTTTTAATCTAATCTGATGGAGGTTGTCTCTTAGAATTCAGTTAAAAAGTGTTGATTTGGTATACTTTTTTTGGGAAAATCGGTACTCATGGAGGGTTGAAGTTTTTTTTTTATAAAAAAAACAGAACAAAATCAAAGGGTTTAAGTTTTTTTTTTTTACTGATTTGATGGAGGTTGGTTTTTGTGATTTAGTTAAACTATGATTAGGAGTGTATCTTGTAAAATTGATGATTTTGTATTAAAAAATTAACTGATGCTTTGATAAAATACAAAACGAAGGTTTTCTTTTTAAACTGATTTGATGGAGGTTGGTTTTTGGGATTTAGTTAAACTTTCATTAGGAGTGTATCTTGGATTTAGTTAAACTCTGATTAGGAGTGTATCTTGTAAAATTGATGATTTTGTATTAAAAAATTAACTGATGCTAAACTGAAGGTTTTTTCTTTTTTACTGATTTGATGGAGGTTGGTTTTTGGGATTTAGTTAAACTCTAATCGTGTATCTTGTAAAAAAGATGATTTTGTAATAAAAAATTATCTGATGAATTGATAAAATACAAAAAAGGTTTCTCTGAGATAATTGTGATTGTCATTATGGCCAATCAAACTACACCTACAACCCTACACATAGCAATAAAGGAAGACCCGTGAGGGATACAGCTTTAAATATATATAATAGATTTAATTGTATTAGAATCATATATTTAATTGTATTAGAATAATCATCAATCATCGATTAGTATCAAAATTTAATTGTATTAGATTTAGGAGTCGTTTAATTGTTAGATTTTAAGAGTCTAAGCTTATCTAATTTTAGGAGTCATGCCTTCCTTCTTATCTGTGAAATAACTTCATTGAGATCAAGAAAGAATCCTTATAATAATTAGATAAAAAATTATTTGTTTTTGGTATTTTTTGGGTAACTAGTAACGGAGCTGTGCAATCCATATACAAAAGAAAAGAAATCTATGAGTAAAAAAATTTTTGTGAGCAGCCGTTAAAAAAAAAACTATTCATATCAAAAAGAAAAAAAATATTCATATCAAAAAAAAAAAAATATTCATATCTATGAGGTCTCAGGTTCAAGTCCTCGTATACATAGAAAATTCCCATTGGGAGACTCACCCACCATACCCAGGTGCGCGACGCAGGTCGACCGAATTAGTCGTGGCAAAGCTCCAGATACCGGCTGGGAAAAAAAAGGAAAAAAAAAACTATTCATGCAGTAATAGAAAACAACTCCATGTGTATCGACAACAAAATATTTTATGGTTTCAAGAATTACAAGGTAGAATTAGGTCCTCAACAAAGGGCCTGTGCCTAGTGCGAAGAATTGGCAAGGGCTGCAGCACTACTCTTTTGGACCCATGGATCCCTGGACCCTAGTCGCGCAAGCTTTACTACACTCTCCAGGTTTCGGACCCAATCCCATGTTAACACTCTTTTATACAATGATCACCACTAGCATGCGATAAGCCCTTGATCCAGTTCTCTTTCCACCCACTAGATGCATCGTCCATTCTAAAAATACCTCGGAAGATTCATGGCAATGATTCTTTATAACCACTAGATATTTCTCTATCAAAAGTGCTTATCACGCAGCAAGATCTTTCGATGTGGATGTCACAAGAGGTAGGCTTGCATCATCCCTTCCTTCTAATCAAACCCACCTATTTCGGAATATAAAAACTAATAATAGAAAGAGAATTTTGTTATGAGCACAGTGGATCAGTAATGGCTCTCAGGTATGATTTATATATTATTCGTGCTAATGTACAAGCTATACAATCCATATAGAACTCTACTAGTTATACAGTTAACATTATCATGTACACTTCATACTATTATTTCATAGCTTGATGAGGTTGATCATTATTTGTGTTTATCATTGGGCTGGTGGACTTGATCTTTATCTGTAGATAATTTTGGTAACACTAGACTTCCTAACATCCCCTGCAAACCAAACTCGGCAGTGTTGACGAGATTGAGTTTGGCACGTAAGAACTGGTACCGAGCTGAGCTTAATGGTTTCATTAGGATGTCTGCCAATTTTTTTTTTTTTTATGGAAAACGATTCTTTGATTGAGATAACCAAACTGTTTACAAGTACAAGGGCAAAGTCATCAAAGTGATGACTTCAAGACATAACAGCCAATACACAGCAACAACCAAAGAGCCGTCATCACACCTTATACAATTTTTGCTCTTTGCCTCATTCTACAGTTAAAGAAATTTACTTTCCATAACAAAGTAATACCCCCTGAATTTTCAACAACACTTACTTCCACAAAATCTAACTTGGGTTATATATATGTTTCGTCCCTGTACTATATTAAAATGATATGAATCGTCCCTTTACGCTAATTACGCTTAATTCGGTCCCCTTACTAGTCAAAAATGCTAAATTTCGTCCCCCTGCCCGGTTTAATGAATAATTAGCTGACGTGGCAAGGCTTAATCGAACTTGTGGGCCTATATGTCAGAAAAGGGTATTTTTTATTAGTTTCCTAACCCGGATCCCGTACCCGGGTCGGATGACCCGAGTAAGGAATCCGGATCGTGGAAACCAAATCCGACCTATGCGTCAAAAAATAAAACGACGTCGTAGCAACCATTATTGAAGTAAAAAAAAAAAAAAGAATCAAAGTTAAACTTTTTAACCCACCCCCAATTCGACAAACCCTAGCCCCTCCCCCCCTCCACCCCGAATTGTGCTCTCATTCTCCTGAAAGAAGAGAAGAAGACAGCGCACAATCTCAATCGAAAGCATGATCGACTCGGCATCTCTCTTCCACTGATACAACTGAGTTGATTATGCTTTCGAACCCTAATTGCTGAAACCCCAACCCTAAAACTGGAAACCCACCCCCAATTCGCAAACCCTAATACCCCCAATTCACAAACCCTTAAATCCCCCAAATCAGAAACCCTAAAACCCCCATTTTGAAACCCTAAAGGCCCGACACGTGAAGTCCCTACATCGCATAATAGAGCATCGATTCTCTGGGTTCTGGGATGCTTTGTCGCTATGAATGAGACATAGGCTTTGTCTATATCAGTCGAGAAAAGGTGGTGCAGAGATGGAATAAAGGCATCGAATATTGACTGTGGAAGGAGAGTTTTGTGTGGTTCAGGGGTTTCGAGGAGGAAAAAGAAGGACAGATAGATAGCAGGCCAAAGTGTTTGTGGTACCCGCATAACCCAGGTACTCTACTTCCCCACGCTCCTCTTTTGTCGCTCTGTTAATTTATAATTAAATTTTTAATTAATAAAAAGTAGAAAAATAATAATATATATATAAAATATATTATGAGCTTGTCTTTTCTGCAAAGTCGATGGCATCTTCAAACACTGTTGTTGTATCCCATGTCTTGGTCTGCATGTGAAAGTGTTGAATTTTTTATTCCATTTCCTAGTGTTGTTGTTTGGGATAGACATGCCTATTTCGTACTCTGTGAATGCATTGGCATGTATGGCATGTATGCGTTGGCATTGGCTTCACTGTGTTGCACCGATTGCAATAAATTAGTAGCTTCAGTTTCTGTTTTTGTTTTTAATAATTGTGTCCTTGTGTGGATGAAATCCAGGGCTACTGATGGGTGAATATGTGGAATTAATATACCATATTGGGGGACAGTTAATATGGTCTGAAAATGAACAATGGAGGTATGAAGGTGGGGAGGTGAAGGTTGATCGCAGTAACGTGGATAAGCTTGGTTATGCAAGGTTACTGAATCTCTCAGCTGATTTTGGGTATTTGAATCCATATAAGTTCTGGTATGAAGGTCCAAGAAAGGGGCAACCTCCTGGAAGGTTGACACAGGTTGACAAACGCAATGAGACCCTAGTTCCATTTGTAAGCTTCTGTTATGAATCTAAGAGTGTAGCATTCTGTGCATAATCATCCATTCTTGACCACTCACAAGCCATCCAATGTTTGCAAAATGCTTGGGTATGATGAATTTGGGCGGAGGACAGGAATTCCAACTGGAGAGAAGGTATTATTTGAAATTGATGACATTAGTGATGATGAGCATGGGGTAGTTGGGAGCAACCAAGTCATTGATGGTACACAACCAAATCAAGTAAATACTGCAGAAGCCGCATTAAATGAATTGGTTGGTGACGAAAGTAATGCCATTGCTGGTGGGGATGAAGAATTAAATGTTGGTGATGATGGAGTGCATGTAAATGATGAAGTGGACCATGGTGTGACCCATAGGGAGGTTCCAGCGCGTGACAAAGGTAAAGGGATAGTGACTGAAATTGAACCACATGAAACCTCTGAATATGACTCTGATGGTGATGATGGAGTGTATGCAAATGATGAGGTTGACCATGGTGTGACCCACAGTAATGTTCCAGCGCGTGAAAAAGGTAAAGGGAAACTGATTGTAGTTGATGAACATGCAAGCTCCGAAGAGGATCATGGGTATCTTGATGATGAAGGGATTGAACAAAATTATTTCATGGATGTTCTATATTTGACTGATGATGAGGAGCTACAAGAGCTGCAATAAGTGAATAGAGAGCGAGCAAAGAAACAGAAGAAGGAACAAAGAAATACTGCTTTAGAAGACAATACAGTGGGCCAGGATTACTGTTCAATTGCAAATGTGGGCCATGCAGACAATTCTTGTCCACCTGTGGGGCTGGAAAATGAGGCGGGTACTTCAACACAACAAGGGCGGGAGAATGTGGCGGGAGCTTCTACACAACAAGGGCGGGAAAATGGGGCAAGAATGTCTAGGGAGAATGCAGAAATTTATTACAGGTCTGATGATGAATTGAGCATTCACAGCCAAGGAGAGGGCAGTGAGAAAGAAATTGTTACAACCTACAGTGACTATCCTAGATATGATGCAGCTAAGAACCCTTTGCTCATTTGTACCTCCATGATATTTAGGGACAGACAACAATTCAAAGAAGCAGTGGCTAGACAAAGCATTGCAGATCATAGAGAAATCCAGTTCAAGAAGAATGACAAAGAAAGGTGTGTTGCGACATGCAAAAGGAAGGGGTGTCAGTGGTACATTAGATTGTCTCCTGATGGTGAAACCCAAAGGTGGCATGTGAGGACATATAGACCTGAGCATTCGTGTAATACTGCATTCTCAAATTGGAAAGTCACTGCAAAGTATATGACTAGACTTTTTGTTGACAATAGAGGGGCTAGTGCGGCTATGATGAGGAAGTGTGACATTTTAGATGCAGCAAAGAGAGACATTGGAGTTAATGTCACAGATGCACAAAGTCGCTTTACAAGGAAATACATCAGAGAGCATTTTGAGGGAGATTTGCAAGAAGAATATCAGATGCTTGAAGATTATGCAGCAACGCTCAGGAAAACAAATCCAGGAAGCTCTATATGCCTTGAAGCTCCAAATGGTGTTTTCAACAGAATGTACATTTGCTTTGATGCTCTGAAGATGGGTTTTAGAACAGGTTGCAGGCCAGTTATTGGGGTCGATGGTTGTTTCTTCAAAGGTCCAGTCAAGGGCCAGCTGTTGTCGGCAATTGGCAGGGATGGGAATAACCAAATGTTCCCTATAGCCTGGGCCGCAGTGGTTAGGGAGAACTACTACAACTGGAAATGGTTTCTGCATTGGCTTATGGAAGACTTAGGAATACAATATGGCGATGGATCTGGATATACTTTCATGTCTGATCAACAGAAGGTATGTCACATGATACTCTTTAAACTTATCCTAGTCTATTGAAGTGATTGCTTGTCATTTGAAATAGAAGATGCACATATAGCAATGTGGGACATTACTCTCTGTTCATGCCTTAGTTTTCCATATACTAACCTTATTTTGTCATTTGAAATAGAAGATGCACATATACCTTCTTCTTCGCATTCCTCTTTTTGTTTGCTTGAGATTAAGCATATCTTTCTTTATCAGGGATTAGCAGCTGCATTAAGAGAATTGATGCCCAATGCCGAGCACAGAAGATGTGCAAGGCATATATTTGCTAAATGGAAGAAGAAACACCATGGGGAGGCTAAGCACAAGCAATTTTGGATAACCTGTAAAGCATCTACAGAGGTTGATTACAAACGAGAGCTTGATAGGCTTGGAGAGTTAGCGGTTGATGCAAAAGAGGACTTTGAACGGGTCAATACAAAAACATGGTGCCGAGCTTTCCAACAAACAACCTGCAAAAGTGACATTATAGACAATAACATGAGTGAAACCTTCAATGCCTTCATTCTAGATGCTAGGCACAAGTGCATAATCACCATGTTAGAAGAGGTCAGAGAAAAGGTGATGGTAAGGAATGCAGAACGCAAGACCAGTTATGATGACAAGTTTGTAGGGGGTTTGGCTCCTAATATATGGAATAAAATTGAGTACAATAGATCCGAAGCCTTGAGAATGAGAATTGTTTTCAACGGTGATGATGGTTGGGAGGTGACTGATACAAGAGATGACAGATATGTCGTAAATCTGGAGAAGTTTACTTGCCTTTGCAGGTCTTGGGATTTAACAGGGATCCCTTGTGCTCATGCCATGTGCATTATAGGGACAAGAAACTTTGATGTGATGAATTATGTGGATAGGTGGTATAAGAAAGAAAAGTTTGCTGCATCATATAGCTGGACAATGCAACCAGTACCTGGGAAGAAGTTTTGGGTTAAAACTGGTCAATGTGCAATAGAGCCTCCACCTGAACCAAGGAAACCAGGTAGACCAAGGAAGCTGCGAATTAGGGAGGATACAGAGCCTCAAAGAGGAGCCACTAAAATGCCCAGAAAGGGTAGAGTTATGCATTGCACGGTGTGTCGAGCTCGAGGCCACACAAAACCTCAGTGCCCTGATGCTATCAATGAGGTGACAGTAATACTATCTCCTTTCTCCTTTTAAGAAGAAACACCATTTAAGTTTTTGGCTTTCATTATTGACTTCATAATTTATACAATTTCTTTCACAGAATCATATGAATGACAATGCTGAAGCTATTGCAAATACAAGTGAACAGTCACTTCCTCATGATGCAATGAATGTGCAGGAAGTAAGAGAATCTTCTTCAGGTAGGCAAGTTAGAGGAAGGGAAAAAGGAAGAGGAAGAGGCAGAGGAAGGGGCAGAGAAAGAGTTGATGCTACAAATACCCAAGCTTCAAATAATATAGGCACAAACACACAAAATACGCCACAGTGGCCAATTGCGGATGTGACACAAGTATTTAATGATGGAAGCGTGAAGCTTCTTAATGAGCAGGATGTTAGAGGGTCTAGTGGAGGAAGAGGAGTGGGTGCTAGGAATAGCAGAAACTCACTGTCTAATGTAAGTGACGTTTTGTGATTGATTCAACAAAATGGAAATAATAGGCTGCCATGTAGTGATCATCATAACTCAAGAATCTTTGTTTTCTTATTAATTTGCAGGTACAATCTCCTCTGAACCCAACTCAAGAATCAGTAGTTAGCACTACGAGAAGAGGAAGAGGAAGAGGACGAGGAAGAGGAAGAGGAAAAGCACACCCTCGTACATGTCTCCCTTCATGTACCATGCAGCCTGGGACATCTTTGGGAGTTACATCTTCACTTCCTACTAAGAGAATTAGGCAATTGTTGGTTGGAGCTTCTGCACTTGGAGTGGAAGAACCAAAGAAGAAAAAAATGCCTTGGAGAATTTAGATTCACTCGCCATAGTTATAGATCCCTTTTGTCGTATCTGTTGTTGCCATATACCATGATGTTGGCATTGGATGTATTTGTGCCAGGCAACCATTTTGGTTTTGTTCTGTTCTTTTCCTTCCTATGGATTTGAAGGATTTGTATCAGGAAGCAAACTGATTAGCTTAGGCAATTCCTTTTGGTGGTATGCACTTGACATTAACCCGGGGCATCTGTTAAGATGCTATGAATTGTTATCCTATTAATGATATTGGTGTTTGTCTTCAACGAGTTTTGTTCATTTTTCCCATTAAGAGTGTTCCTGTTGCATTATTCCATATTTTTGCCTTTCCAAATTCTGCATTTGTGCTCATACAGTACAAATCAAGGCAAACTAATCACAGACTTTGGTACCCAATACACAAACAACCCAAGAAATTTGAGCAAGAATTTTCAGAACACAAACAAGCACAGGTTGCATTACCTTAACAACATTAACAAAGCATCTTGTACATACAAGTCTTGACACATTAAAAAAACAAGTATCTGCCAGCCATCAACTACATCAAACTGCATCTAATTTGCCAGCCATTAACTACATCAAACTGCATCTAATTTGCCTTACATGACAACATGAAAATCCATGCAACAAGAACACATACAGAAATTAATAAGCAATGACAAATGCAGCTTCCATGTCCCACGTCTTCCTTCTTCCCAATTCCTCCTGCTTCCACTTTAGTCAGGATCGCTTCCAACTTCTCTCTAAGCTCCTTATTTTCAGACATCAGCTGCTCCTTCTCAGACACGAGTTGCATTTTTTCAGAAATTAATTCATCAACTTCAAAGGCCAATCGAGTATTTTCTTCATTTAGCTTCTCATTTGCCTTAAATAATATATTTTCGTTATCCCTTAGAGCGACGATCACATCCCGAGCCCGACCAATAATCTGCTCATCCACCCAAAGAAAAAATGCACACCTAATGCACTTGTGAAACCGCATACCTGGGTGGTCAACAATCCATGAGGTCCACCTCGCAGTTACTCGACCGCATCTACACAACACCCTTGGCCCTTCATAATTGAAGTCTGGTTTTTGCCGCCCAATAGAAGTAATTCGTTGCCCATGACCTGAACCCAAAGACGAGCTTGATGATGATGATGACATCGCAACTCCTTCTTCAATGGCAGAACCTCACTTTCACTTGCAGCAAAATAAGATGAAGGAGACGAAGAAGAAGAAGAAGAAGAATAAAAAAGAAAAACCAAAGGAGAGGTCCAAGAAGAAAGCAGAGGAAGAGGGCTAAGCTTAGACAATTTCAATTTCCCATTTCAATTTCGTTTATAGGGTTTGTCGAATTAGGGGTGGGTTAAAGTGTTTAACCCTGATTCTTTTTTTTACTTCAATAATGGTTGCTACGACGTCGTTTTATTTTTTGACGCATAGGTCCGATTTGGTTTCCACGATCCGGATTCCTTACTCGGGTCATCCGACCCGGGTACGGGATCCGGGTTAGGAAACTAATAAAAAATACCCTTTTCTGACATATGGGCCCACAAGTTCGATTAAGCCTTGCCACGTCAGCTAATTATTCATTAAACCGGGCGAGGGGACGAAATTTAGCATTTTTGACTAGTAAGGGGACCGAATTAAGCGTAATTAGCGTAAAGGGACGATTCTTATCATTTTAATATAGTACAGGGACGAAACATATATATAACCCAATCTAACTTAATCTCCATCCCATACGCTAACGTACCCTGCTTGACTCCAACCACAACACTTCTTTTCACACAAAAGTACTAATTTCGCATTATCCTTCATCATCAACTCCTTAATACATCCCTATTTATGGACTAACCCCAAACCCCTAATATTTTCTGAAAGAAAACTAAACATAAAGAGGAAAAGAGACGCACAAAGACAACTAACCAGGAACAGACTCAAGAGTTGTTAAGTTGCTTTGGGTTCCACCCAGTTTCCTCCCTCCTTTTCCACTTGATCCTCCACCACTTTCTCCAACTCCCCGACCTCCCCAGCAACCTCCAGCCTGAGTTCTTGTCCAAACTATATAACTAGTAGAGTTCTATATAGATGGTACCTGTGTATAAACACTTAGACTAGACAACTTAAGGAAGTTGGATGGAGTTGTAGCGGGTGATTGTTCAAGAGAGAAGTCAAGAGAACTTGCAAGTAGTGAAAAACTGCATGTGGGGGATTCGGGTGACGTTTAGGAAATAGGAGATGATAGTGTTGTAGGATCAGGACTCAAAGACTGGGGCAAAGGGTGCACATGCTTGGCGTGGGTAGGAGATGGACCAAAACTGGACTTAGTGGTTAACTTTGGAAACAAAACTTGAAGCAGAATTCTAGTCCAAGTTCTATCAGCAGAAACAGACTGCGGAGAAACATTAAGAGTTGGAGACATGTGGTTGTGTTTTAATGGAAAAATATCTTCATAAAAACGAATATGTCTGGCCACATAAAACTGTTTAGTGAGAAGTGATAAACATCGATAATCGTGATGCTTGGGAGAGTAGCCAAGAAAAACACATGCCCGAGAACGAAAACTCATTTTATAACTCGAGTATGGACGAAGATAAGGATAGCACAAGCAACCAAAGACCTTGAGAAAATGATAATCTAGTTTTTGACAATAAATTTTCTCAAAAAGAGTTGTATGTTGTAAATTTTGGTCGGTAATCAATTAATTAGATAAGTAGCAGATTGAAAAGCATAGTGCCAATACTGAGAGGGAATAGTAGCAGTCGCTATTATAGTTAGACCAATTTGTACAATATGCCCATGGCGACGCTCTATTGCCCCTTGTTGTTCATGAGTGTGGGGGCTCATAATTCTGTGAATAATGTCAATCTGTTTTAAAAAAGTGGAAAGGGAACTATACTCATCTCTCCAGTTGATCTAAACCTTTTTAATTTTTCTATCAAACTGCCTCTCAACCATTATTTGAAATTCACAGAAGATAGATAACACATCAGATTTAAACTTGATACAACAAAACCATATAAATTTGCTAAAATCATCCATAAATACCACATAGTATCAATGTTGATCACAACTCAAAGAAAAAGCAGGGCCAGATATCACTGTAAATAAGATCCAAGACATGGGTAGCACAATCGCTATTTATTGGTAAAGAAAGATAACACTTCTTTCCTAAAGGACATTCAAAACATGGAGACAAGGATGAAGAGACAACTAGCAATTTATTTGACTTCATCACTTCACATTGAACCGGAGCATTAGGATGATCAAGTCTGCGATGCCATGTAGAGACTGACGCCCTCACTACTGCATGAACACTTAGACCAGACGACTTAGGGAAGGCGAAAGACAGGAGGTAGAGACCATGACTACTCGACCTTGTGAGAATAGGGGTCTTAGTTGCTTGATACTTGATATAGAAAAAGTTAGGATGAAACTCAAAAAAAATTTTGTTATCATGAGTGAACTACTGAACAGATAAAAGAGGTAATGTTAGGAAAATACAAGACATTATGGAGAAACAATGGTTTAGAAGGACGAAAAATTACAGAAGTACCAATACCTGCAATATTTAACTTTGCCCCATTACCAACATAGACACCATCAGAACCGCCATACTCATCATGGTGTTAGAATGTAGTTAGGTTAGGAGTAACATGGTGACTGGCACTAGTATCAGAAAACCAATTACCCGGATAGAGTGGTTAGGATACAACAGAATTGGCAGAAGGACCTTGGAAGGAGGACAACTGATAACAGGTAGAGGCAACATGACCTTGCTTATCGCAGAGTTGGCATCGGGGTCTTGCATCCTCGGGCTGCCACTTTGGATGGAAATCCCATATCTGCGACCACGATTGGACATCCACGCCTACGGCCATCTGAACGACCTCAACCGTCCCTGTTAGAAGGACAAAAAGAACTCTCACGTCGGACAACATTAGCAAGCGGCATGGTGGATTGGGCAGGCTTGGAAGGTAAATCAACAGAAGCAGGGGGGAGAGAGTTGTAAAGCCTTCATCGGATCACTAAGAAGAAACTCTTGACTAGTTAAGAGACTTTGCAATTCAGAGTAAAGAATTGGCTCACGACGAGTGGATAAGGAGTTTGCAAAGAGTTGAAACTCATGGCAGAGACCATGGAAAACATGGATGTTAAATTCAAGTGTAGAGAGTGCCTAACTAACTGTAGAAAACTGATCAGATAAATGCTTTGCTCGATTAAGAAATCGAAAAACTGACTCCTCTAGTTGTTGTTTCAGGCATTGCAGTGCCATGTGGATGGCCATAATCCTGGTGGTGTTGGTGAAGGCAAGAGTATCTCCAAGGCAGTCTAAGTTTCATATGCGATTTTCCTGTTCAGAATAGTAGAAAACACCTCAATAATAAGAGAAGAAAAAATAGTACTAAGAACAAGGCTATTCTGTTGGATCCAACGCTGGTGATTAGGGTTGGGTTCACCATCTTCCAGAATGGGGTAAAGACATGGTAGGGTGTCATTGACATATATGTGAAGCCCTATATATGAAATGAGTTGACTTGTGATTTGCATGATGAAGTTGGGGTAGAGATAGGAGCAACTAAAGCAACTAAGCACACAATTGTCTAGTAGTTGGCCTTGATTGGCCATCAATTGGCTTCAGTTGCTTAATGTTGTCTACTAATTGGCTCGTGAGTGCTAATTGGCACTAATGACCAGTTAGCGGGTGCTTAGTGCTTGATTAATTTAATAGTGGCTAGCATGGCTTAGGCTACTGGTGTATATCCTCAAGCCAATAGCCCAGAAGGGAGCATGAGGTGGCAGCTGCTTGTGATGGGTGGCAACAAGATAAGCCACGGGCAGCAAGTAGCTGCTTAGTCACCTGCTTGTCCAAGGCAAAAAAGTGTCAAGGAAGGACCTCAAAATCCCACTATTTCTGCTAATTCTGCGAGGCCTAGAACAGAGGATATAGTTAGGTAATTTTGGGGGGTTCTTGGAGCTGTGGTATAGGTAAACAAGAAGGTGAGGTAAGGGTGCAATTCTGTGCCGATTTTTGGCCTGCTGGTGGTAATTGGCCTGCTGGTGACCAATTAGCCTTGAGGGTGGCTAAATAGCCTTGTTAAGGCAACCTGGTAGCATATAAGGATGATGGATGCTCAGTGTTTGTACTATTGCATTCTGGTTGGGGCAATTGGCCAACTGAATGGCCAATTTCCACGGTGATGAACACATTTGTGCGCTGCAGTGGCCCGATTAGCCTAAACCTGGCCAATTGGTGTGCTCTAGTAAATAAGCAGCTTGTATGTATTTTATATTATGTCTCTTGATATTATATCAATTTCTAATGCATGATTGTATAGCAGGAGGTGATAAGGAGACCCAAACTGACCAAGGACTCCAAAAGAGAGAGAGGCCTAGAGAGGCTTAGTTATGGCACTTATGTGTGGGATGTTTACCTATGCATTCCTATTTGGACAGAAGTCCTTGCTGCCTACTTATGTTTTTGTTGGTTGATAAACACCTTATGAATGTCTTATGTTGGACTACATATTGCCTATGAGATGGGATTGTGCGTATACATTGCATGCAATTGCATTTAAAGTATCATTGGCCAATTGATTCTATAGGTAGTGCAAGCAAGGCCTGCTCATGCCATGATGTCGTTGAGCACTTGTGTTAGCTTGAGCGCCAAAGAATAGGGCTCCAACCAGTTGGAGCGATGGCATTAACCTTACGGAAGGGATACCGCTTGGCTAAGTATAAGTGTGACTCGATGTCCGCTGGGAGTTGTGTTGATGGGCAGTAAGTCATGCACACTTCCCATGACTATTCGGTAAAGCCTTTGGAAACGGGACTGCGGGCTAAGGAATTGTCGGTAAACTGCCTATCTACACAAGCTGCTTCGGCCACGTGGGACTCTAGCTGGTTGGGGGTTGATGGAACCAACAACTGGTTGCTCTTTGTGTTTATATGCCCATATCCAGTCTTGCTGTGTTGTGAGCATTTCATGCATGACTGCTTACTTGCTGAGCAGTGGACTCACCCCTTTGCCTTTGTTTTTATTTTCAGGGCAGAAGGGGAGTGTTAGACCTATTTGGGAGGATCCGACCAGCATAACCGATAGAGATGGGTATATAGCCAGCCTCGATTTTTAACCTGTTTGTGTACTTTCGAATCTGTAAAAAAAAACTAAAGTGTAGTGCCCTTGGTTGCTAGCTTGAACTTCTGTAACAAGAGTTGTTGTGTGTGTGATATAGAATAAATCTTCGTACTTCATATATTCAGTGTCTATGCTTGTTGTTGCGCCTTCACTTAAGTGCAGACCGGGCTAGCTTCTTGCCACTGTTCGGTTAGGCATGCGGGTGTCAAGTTGAAGCACTCGCTGGTGCACTTGGCACCTAGCCAGTCACTCATTGGCGGGGCGTGACAATATCCAAACACAACTTGCCCAACAGGATAAGGCTCGATCTACGCCCGCCAAAATACTTATTTGGTTTCATTCAGTTTGAGCGACATATAATGATGGACATTGGAGAAGGGCTGCAAAACAGTGTTAGTGTTGGAAAATGCAGCCGAAGAAGAAGAGGCTTTGGTGGATAAATTGGCTATACTAGGAGATTTTGGAGAATCAGATGCCACTTTTGTGATTAAGCAGTTAGCTCCACTATTATATAGAAACTAATAATACAAAGAAAATTTTTCTATGAGCGTAGTGAATCAATACTGGCTCCCAAGTATGATTTATATATTGCTCGTGCTAATGTACATAGGGGTGTGCAAAAAAGCCGACCCGACGCTACCGACCCGATACCAATCAGTATCGGCGTGGTATCAGTCGGGAGGTAGGCCTCTAACATAGTGGTCGGCTCGGCTCCAAACTGCGCCGAAAACATGGCGGTAAGTAGGATGTATGTTTCGGTCGGTATGCGGTAATCGACCATACCGATCGGTTGACCCTATGATATAAATACCCCTATCTTAACCCTGAAATCCCCAATTCCCAAATTCAGTTCTTCTCTCCTTTACTCTCCCTCTCGTCAAATTCTTCTCTTCTCCACCTCTTCCTCATCTCTTCCCTCCTTGCTGTCACCATCCAAAACTCCACCCAACATTAATTCCTCTCTCTCTTTGAGTTTCTCATCTCTCTCTCACCTATTTGTCACCATCTACTCACCACCAATGGTGCTGCTGCCTACATCCTCTGTCCCTGTAAACCGCGATGTCACCACACTCAGCGGCGCATGAGAGCACAGTAGAGTGTGGACAGACCCAGATGCTGGCTCCTCCTTTCCTGTGTCGACTTGAAATTTACAATCATTCTTCACTCCTTATCTCTCCTTCCTCTTCTATTTTCCTTAAAATTCTTTTTTTGTGGAAATTTTTCCTTTTAATTATTAGATTGTATCTATTTTGTTTAACTTTGGTTTGATTTTTGGGATTTTTGGGGTTTGATTTGGGTAAATTGATTCTTGGATTGTTTCTATTTTCATGGGTTTTCTTTTAACTGATGAATTTTGGAATTGATTAAGATGAATTGGTATCAGATTAAAATTTAACTACAAAGAAAAAATTAAGTGTTTTTCCAGTGCTTCTTCTCTTCTCCGATTTGTGCAGTACTTATTTTGCAAAATAAAAAATCGTTTATTACCATACCTTAAATGCTTGCGTGATGTATTATTAGCCGTATTTTATGTTTTTGGGATGTGAAATATGAATGCATGAATGTAAAAATATGGTTTTGGGTCTTTGTTTGTGGTATATCTGGGAAATCAAAACTTGAATAAAATCTCAAAATCATGTGTTGCCATTCTTTTCTGCATTTTTGCATCTGTCATTTTTCGGCGCGGTATTGGCGGTACGCCGACCGAACTGGTCGGTATCCTATCGGTATGGCCTCAAACTCACGTCGGTATTTACCGGTCGGTATATGGGCACCCTCGGTAGTTTCCTACCGACGCAAAAATCGGTACGGTAGTACCGAGCCATACCGTTTGCTCACCCCTAATTTATGTACAGACTCATACATAGATACAATCCGTATAGAACTCTATTAGTTACATACTTAACATTATCATATACACTTCACGTTGTTATCTCATTACTTGATGAGGGTGATCATTATCTGTGTTTATCATTGGGCTGGTGGACTTGATCTTTATCCGTAGATGGTCTGGTAACACTAGACTTCCTAACATGGGAGAAACTATGGCAAATGCTATTAGGTCAAACACCTAGTATGGAGACTAGCCCATAACTGTCTCCCCACACTGCGGAACCTCCACCATGGACGCATAGTGGCATCTCCAAAATGACCTTTTTGCGGAGACCCTAAATCCGCTCTTTCATGCATTACTATTCTGTCAACATGCAAGAAACACATGGAGAGACACTTCCTACCATATTGAACCGAGTTACTGGACACTCTCCCATCTAGACTGGTTATGGAAGATGCACCAAAATAAGGGACCTCTCCAAATATCAAACAACCTACTACCTAAAAGTTGTTGTCGCCTCAATACTGATGGGGCCATATTCCGATGCATTGACAAGGGCGGTATTGGGTTCCTAGTATGAACTGCTAGAGGTTCTTTTGCAGCAGCATGATTGAATAACCTATGATGGCATCGCTGACCCCCTGCTCATGGAGTTCATAGCCATGAGAGATGGCCTCTTGCTTGCTAAGCTCATTGACATCATGGAAATCTTGGTTGGGACTGACTCCCAAGTGCTTGCTCTCTTTCTTAGGGATGCAAACCATGATTTGTCATACAGATCATCCATCTTGGAAGACATCATATCATTAAGCCACACTTTTGCCTCTTTTGAACGTACTCATACTCTTAATACAACAACGCACACCTTAGCTAGGCGTGCCGCTGACTTCGATATAAAGCATATTTGGCCACCATAAAATTAATAGAAAAGAGAGAAAACTTCTTTTTATAATTTTTTAATTTCTGGTTTTAGAGTTCAATTTTTTCAAAATTGTTTCAGAAACTATTTCCTATAAATAATTTACAATAAGTTTTTTTTAGTTTTGAAAATTTTGAAATTAGAAAGCTTCAAACACGCTCTTAGATTTCCTTTGTGGACTTTGCAAACCCCTAGGTTTTGTGCATCTTCTTCTGGCTACTGCCTTAAAATGTTGAGACTTAAGACAAACAATACTATATCAAGTTTTCAAATTGAATATAAATTTAACTTCTTAACTAAGAACAAAATATTTAATTTATCTATGTATCAATTAACTTAAGAACCACTTGAACTATCCTTATATTTTTCCAGTAGGGATTGTAAGTATTTTTGGTAGTGTATCCAAACCACATTAGATATAGTCGCTTCTTGATCAAGTGATAAGGTCTGAGATAGGTTCTTCTATTCGTTAGTCAAATGGTCTTTTTTTTTTCTTTTAAAAACATTTAAGAAAGAAATTATAAAAACTTAATCGCATAAACATGCAATACTCCCTTATAAACTACGACTTCAATAGCTAGAAGAGGTTGTCAAGTGGAATTGGATGGTGGGTATAGTGTAGTATAAAGTCAATGGGGGGCATACTTGTGGTCAATTTATTGTCGAAAAAGAAGGAGGTGGTCAATGAAGTCAAAGGTTGGACAGGGATGGCTATCCCTCACTCTCCATATCTCTCCTTTCTTCAATAAAAAAATTTAGGTTCTCTCTAACCAGTGTGAGCACGGTTCGACTTGCTTGGACATTTTCCGGAAGGTGGTGTTCTCCATTTATAAATTATGCCCATAATAATCGCAAGCTGCAAAAAGACACTACTAGTACGTATAGTTTATGTTAGGAAAAAGTCCCTGGCAAGTCCTATAACTTAGGGTCGCTGTCCTTTTAAGTCCTATAACTTTAAAAAGCTCCTTCTAAGTCCTATAACTTTTATAAGTTACACCGAACAAGTCCTATTGTAATTTTCTGTTAGGTCAAACTGTTAAGTCTGACTTTTCATGTTACATGTCATAGGTGACTTGGCATCGAATGACACATCATTTTTGGAGGTAAAACTCCCGCCAAAATCCAATCTTTCCCTCCAAAATAATTTTTTTCTCCTCTAACATAACACTTCCTTACCAGACATTCTTTTTAACCTTGGCAACTAAACATATTCAAATCTAACAAAACAAAACAGAAATCCAAAGATTATTAATAAATAAAAAATTTAATACTAAATAAAAAAATATTATTAAGTATTTTATAAATTAATAAATATAATGAGAAATAATTTTAAAAATTTAGAATTTATATAAAGGGAATAAAAAAATAACAAAATATTTATTCTACATAATTACCTAAATATAAAAATAACCAATAATTATTTATATTAGTCTTAATTAATTTTAATAAAATTTTGAAGCATTAATATAAGTTAAAATGAAATATAATAATAACTAATTTTTAAAATTTAGGATTTATATAAAAGTGAATTTTAAAAATGACCCTCCCTATAGAAAATTTTAAAAATTACGAATATTGCAGTCAGTTCAATAAATTATTCACTTTTAAAATTCACTTTTATATAAATCCTAATTTTAATTTTATATAAATTATTCACTTTTAAAATTCACTTTTAAAATTATTCACTTTAGGTAATTATGTAGAATAAATATTTTGTTAATAAATATTCACTTTAGGTAATTATGTAGAATAAATATTTTGTTATTTTTTATTCCCTTTATATAAATTCTAAATTTTTAAAATTATTTCTCATTATATTTGTTAATTTATAAAATACTTAATAATATTTTTTTATTTAGTATTAAATTTTTTATTTATTAATAATCTTTGGATTTCTGTTTTGTTTTGTTAGATTTGAATATGTTTAGTTGCCAAGGTTAAAAAGAATGTCTGGTAAGGAAGTGTTATGTTAGAGGAGAAAAAAATTATTTTGGAGGGAAAGATTGGATTTTGGCGGGAGTTTTACCTCCAAAAATGATGTGTCATTGGATGCCAAGTCACCTATGACATGTAACATGAAAAGTCAGACTTAGCAGTTTGACCTAACAGAAAATTACAATAGGACTTGTTCGGTGTAACTTATAAAAGTTATAGGACTTAGAAGGAGCTTTTTAAAGTTGTAGGACTTAAAAGGACAGCGACCCTAAGTTATAGGACTTGCCAGGGACTTTTTCCGTTTATGTTACTACGATACATTAATTATGCTTATTCCACGGGCCCTACACCTATGCAAGTAGTGCCAAGTAGAAGTAGAACCGCGTAGGCAAAAAACCAGAAATAATGTTCAAGAAAAAAAAAATGCAAAAGCACAAAAGATGAAAAGATTACTATAATGACATTTTGATTTGAAACCCATGTGATTCCTCTTCTTTCTACGACTTTCTAATCTGTGTCTTCTGGCTCACCGACTAGCTTTTAATTTTGACATCAACAAGTGCCCGATATTTATTTATTTGTAAAGTCATGTTTTCAACATATTCTTTGTATTCTCTATTTAACTCTTATACCATTTCTTTATTTCTAGGATTCGTTACAACCTTTTTTTCTTAATTTCCTCTGGTTTAGTTGGTCCATGCATTTATTTCAGCGAAACCCCACCGTCACAATATTCTCACTTCTCAGCCCCAAAGGTATACAAGATCTCAATACCCCCAAAAGAAAACCATACTGGTTCTTTTGCTAGGATACGTCCCAAATATATCTGTTAATTTGGCAAATATATCTTCTAACCATACTGGAAAATGCGAAAAAATCGTTCTTATGTTAGTGTGGACATGTAGTGAAGAATTCTCACATCGAACTATTATGTATTATGTGACATAAAAAAAAAAAAGAGAAAAATTCAGGAAATCTTTATAGCATGACTAATCCAAGGATAGTAACAACCTTTCCATACTATGCCCGTTTTATAAATAAATGTAGACCAGTAAATACGTCGCTTACATTTTGCATTATTATTATTATTATTATTATTATTATTACTACTTTTTTGAGGAATATTATTGCTACTACTAGTACTACTATTACATGTCTGATTTTGTATCACTATATTGGTAGTGATTTGTGTTTTACTCGATCTAGTCCCTAGTGTGTAGTGTCCTAATAAGTGCTGCGCGGTATGGTCTGGTCCAATATTTCAACTAGTCTGGCAGTAAGAGTAGCATATAAACCCCATCCATGTTTGGCTTATTGGATTGCTCCCCCCCGCCTCATTTACTCTCTCACTCCCTGCCTCTCTCCCAGTTTTGGATCCAAGAAATCAATCCAAAAGATCCAGATCTTTGAAGTCCCCCTCCACCCCCCACTAGATCCTTAGAGACCTCCACGCCTAGATTTCACAACATGGCTCCAGCAGTGTACTTGATCAGCTCGCGGCAGGTACTTAAGATCTACCTTGTTCTGTTTCTGTTTACTTGCAGTCTTCTTTGTGTCTGCTCCCACAGTCGTCAGCTTGGAAGTAGCAATCAATTTGTTGGCAGAAGGCAAATGTTAGAGGTGGAAGATGATCCAGAGCAGCAGCTTCCCAAGAAGAAAATCACCAATCTATCCAGCACCACCACCACCACCAAGAATAAAACCAAACTAATCAGACCCAGCAACAGTGCATCCCCAAACGGCATCTCTATTAAGGCCAGCCTATCCTCCACCAAGAACCAAACCAAACTAGCAAAATCCACAAATTCAACAAAGGCAACGCTCTCCACCCAATCCAAGACTGGTCTCAAGAAGCTCAATTCCACTTCCAAAGCCTCCAACTCCACCAAAGCCCCATTTGGCTCCAAGAAGGAAACACTAGATCTGCTCAAAGCAGCAGGTAACAAATCCACAAACAAAACAAGTAGCAAACTCTCTCCTCCCACAAACTCCTCAAAGCTAACTCAAAAAGCCTTGGCGACCAAGAAGCTGATCGGTGACGCCGAATCCCAAAAGCAAAATAATAATAACAATAAGGATGCGGCAAAGGCGTCCCTGGAGAAAAAACCCACCTCGAAAAAGACAACCCCTCAGGTGACGAAGAAGCAGCCGAGCTCGAGCTGGCTGGAACAAGAGGACAACGAAGACGATTTGGTGTCCGAGTTCAGAGATCTACCATCCAAGTTCCAACAAACCCTACTGCCAGACCTGGAGAGGATATCCATGACATCCAAGAAGTACCTGACGAAGGCCAACAAGGAAATGACAAGAGGGTTCAAGCCCATAGTAGGCAACAAGTACGCCTCCTCCATTGCCTCGCTCGTCTCCTTCGCCTTCATACTCATCCCTCTGCTCCTGGTCTCCCTACTCGTCAACCGCATCAAGGCCTACTTCTCCCTCCAGAAGATACTCATCTTCATCCAAGTCTACCTCTCAATCTACTTCACCATCCTCAGCCTCTCTTCGCTCGTGACGGGGCTGGAGCCGCTCAGGTTCTTCTACGCGACGTCGCAGTCGACCTACATATGCTTGATGGTGCTGCAAACACTTGGGTATGTGCTGTACCTGCTGCTGCTCCTCATGTACCTCGTCCTGGTGTTCTCCACCGACTGCGGGATGTCCACCCGCCTGTTGGGCCTGGCCCAGAACTTCGTGGGCTATGCCGTTGGGCTTCATTACTACATGGCCGTCTTCCACAGGGTCGTGCTGCACCAGGCCCCCAAGACTAATTGGAAGATTCACGGGGTGTATGCCTCCTTGTTCCTTGTCATCTGTCTCTGTGCCGCAGCCGAGAGAAGGAAAAAGACTTACTTGGAAGAAGGTGGAGAAGAAGGCAAGAAGAACTGAAGCCAATCAATCAATATACAATTCCTTTTTTTTTTTTCTCCGAGGAAAACAAATGCAATAAGTGTCGCAAAGTTTTTTTTTTTTTTCATTAGCTTTTTACTTGTCAATTTTAGCATATTAATTAATGTTCTTTACTGGTCTTGAAATGTAGAAAATATCCTACTTACACAACAGAAAACGTCTACTTCCACCTTCCAGTAGGCATCATTGTAATGCCATTACACCCAATCAACCATGCAATGCATGGCATTACTGTAGACTAGACTAGGAAAGTTTTGCAAGTGTTATTCCATTCAGATTCATGTAGTAAGTACCCTTTATGCAAGTGTATTCCATTCCTGGTTCATATCGTAAGTACCCTTGACTCTATGTCATCAAGATTAAACATTATTACGTTACGTAAAAATATTTTTTCAAAAGTGCGATTTAGAGGGGGAGATTGTTGGAATCGTCGACTGCATATCCACCGACAGGGATTGAGCGTGTATGTGTGTGTCGGTGGCTTTTGCAAGCAGATATGGGGAGTCTAGCCGTATATGGAGAGTTGACTACAGTCTCACCATCTAATTAATTAATCCTCTATGAGTCACAGAGTTTCCTAGATTTTGTTTTGGGGGTATGGGTAAATAAATATCGTATCGAGTATCGATTTCTGTTCCGAGTCTTCTGACTTCCTGGGTTTAAAGCGAGGAGTTATCAACTGCCAAATTAAATTGGCCAATTAACGCAATGTCATTGCCGACAATAACATAGTTCCATTCCATTCCATAAATTCCAACTGATCATGACCTCCAACCAATCCGGTGGGTCTTTTTCACCGGCTCTCTTGCAATTGCATAAATATATTTTTTTAAAAAAGCTTATATCCACATTATTTTTCATTAAATTATATAAAAATTTACTTAGCATAAGTGTATGATGGAACAAAAAAAGTACAGTTATATGAATCAACTAACCTCAAGAGGTCAGTACGTTGCAATTCGTGTTGTCGTGTCGCGTTCGTCTCGGGTCAAATAGGTAAATGGGTTATAATTTTCCAACCCGATCCAATCCATTTAATAATCGTGTTATGTCATGTTCAACCCGTTTACTATCGTGTTGGGTTCGGGTCGACCTGCGGGTTACCTATTAAATCTAACAAGCCTAAAAATCAGTTCAAAATTTTACTATTTTGCACAAGTTGTTATATTTTTTAAGCAAATATGCATGTAATTAGATTTTCTTACATATTAAATAAAATTATGAATTATAGAATCATAATTTAATAATACTTAAAGCATTTATAAATTTTTTTAGAAAATTTTAGTAATTTTGGCCTTAGATATTAAATAAATCTTATATTCAATCTCTAAAATATCTATACTCTAAATATAATCAGGTCATAAACAGGTACATATCGAGTTGGCAGGTCAACCCGCAAGCTGACTTGCTAATTTTCAAGTCGTGTCGGATCCATCCAATTTCGTGTCAGGTTATCGTGTCAATACCCGTTTTGCCAGGTCAAGTTGTGGGGCAAAAATCAAATATTTTTTTAAGCTATGTTTATTAATAATTAACCCTTAAGCATAGCAATTGGAAATTACCTTTTTTTCAACTTGAATGGCCATTTTGTTGCATCACTCTATAATTGTATTACGATCAACAAAATTAAACAAATGCATAGGGATATTTCTTGTATCCTCTTCTTCCGGTTTAATTTTTATTGAACTAAAAGATAGAAATTTATGTTGGTCCATCACTAGTCAGTATTGACTTGTTTCTCTTATCATCCAAAAAAATAGAAATATTAACACAAAAAAATATTAGAAAAAACTTAAAATATTTAATAATAATATAAAGAGTAAATAATTTTTCAAATTTAAACGTAAAAAAATTGACCCAAAAAACTGAATAAAAAATTTAAATTATTTTATAATATTAAGCTCAAAAATAAAAAAAATTAAATATAAATATTAACACAAAAAATGTAACAGCTCGGGTAAAAATTTGGTATTTTTACCGGGACTGTAAAAGTCTTTTTACAGCAATTTACCGAATGAATTAATATTGGGTAATTAATTCAAGGTAAATCGGGCATTGTTTTTCGTAACCGAGTCTTTTCCCGCGCTCGAGATTTTTCCGTGGATTTTTCGGACCTAAGTTGGTATTTTTCGGGTCCCGGAATCTTCGGAAAATCACACCGGAAAATAACTAAGGAGAAAGAAAAAAAAGAGAGAAAAAAAAAGAGAAAAAAGGGAAAAACAAAAAAATAGAAAAACAGAGAGGGTGGAAAAAAATAAAAGAAAAAATATAAGAAAAAAAGGAAAATCGGAAAAGAAAAGAAAATACAGAAAAAGAAAAGAAAATAGAAGAAAAAAAAAGAAAACAAGGATGAACAGTCGTCACCCCGGGATCCTCCCCCTGCTACTGTTCATCAGGAGGAGTTCCCCGCCGCCGTTTGCTACACCGCTGCCACCATCGAGCTCGCCACGCCGTCGCCGACTGAACGCCGCCCTCCCCGTCGCCTTCCGCCGCGAGACGCGTAGCCGGCAAGCATTGACCCGCGGATCCAGCTCCCCGCGTCTCTGCTCAGCCTCCAGCGCCGTCGCGCCCGGGGTTCCACCGCCCATGGAGTCGCCCTCGTCCGCCGCTGCTGTTGGCGTGCTCGCACTCCCTTCCTCGAGCCTGTCGTCGCGCCGCCGCCTCTGTACCCGCTAGGTGAGTCGGGTTTTACCCGTTCCCTTGGCCGGGACGCGACCTTGGATGGGTTGCACAGTCCGGATTCCTTTTCCTTTTAAAAAAATAAATAATATATATATATATATATATAACTAATTTCTGCTAACTGATTTCTGGAAAAAAATTGTAAATATTATTTTGAAAAATTATATGTAATATTCTGGGTTTGGGATTTTGAAAATATATATATACTTTGATTCTTGAAAATTAAGATAATTATATGTTGTTTTAGAAAATTAATATTATGTTTATCTAGGAAAAGATATATATATATATTAAGATTATATTTTCTGAAATTTTATTATATTTCTGGAGAATTATGGGAATACTTTTGGAATATATATATAGTATACATAATTAATATTTCTAAAAATAAATTATTATTTTGATATATAATGGTTTGGAAATGTATTTTGTCTTTAGAAAATATATATATGTATATTTATAATTCGTATTTATTTTCAGAAAATAAAGTTTATATAATTATATTTTCTGGAAGTATGGTTTTCTAAAAATAATAATATTTAGTAATTATATTTTGGCAAGAAATATATTTTTTGGAAATAATTTCGGGAAAAATACAAATATATGATATAATTTCTAGGAAAATTATATTGTTATTATTTTGGAAGACAAAGTATAATTACCCTATAAAAAAATATTTAAAGGAGAGTTCTAATTAAAGTATGGTACCGGAATTATATTCAGATATACGTACGGTATAATATTTTTGGTAAAAAATGATAATAAAGGATATGAACCGGGATGGGTTTATTTCGCAGTATTGGCATCATAGCATACCGATTATGTGCATTTATGTGAGCATGTTGTTTTGTTGTATAGGTTTGGATATCGGGCAGTTTCCCGAGGAGCCGGCTTGGGACCCGTCATTGTCTTCAGAGTTGAGTAATCGGCTAAGGTGGGATGGATTTCCTTCAATATGTGCCTGTATTACTCGGTTATTGTGTCTGATGATTGTTGCCCAGTTGAGTGCTGCATTTGCTGTGATTTGATTCGGGATGTTAATCCCAGTGTCATGATTTGGTTTTGGGATGTTTATCCCCGTACATTGGTATTTTGGATATTTGTCACTATGTCTTTTGGTATAAAGTATAATGGATTAAATAATAAAATGTGATAAGGATGTCGATCCTTGGTTTTGGATTGGGATGTCTATCCCGGTATTTTGGTTAGGGATGTTGATCCCTGAGATTTGGATTTGGATAATGATGATACAATTGTCACGTGGTAAGTAGTGGTACGACTAGATGGTTTAAGACTGTTTTGTGGTGGCTATGACCTGGGTTACTTGTGATAAGCATGTCTATGCTTGGGATGTCTATCCCGTGATTATATTTGGGATGTCTATCCCTGGGTTCTTATTTTTGGGATGTCGATCCCTGGGCTCTCTTGGTTTGGTCTGGCACCCGAAATATGTTGAGAACCAGGTCTGACCCCTAGCTTATTCATGACGGGGCCTGGAAAGATAAAATTGGAAATTGGATTTTGTTTAAGTCTTTTTGGTCTTGGACCGGTTTTGGGTCGAGTCTTTTGGTTTGGTGTGTTTGGCTGTTAAGACTGTTTTCGACCTTGAGTAATTTATAGTGTTGCATATCGATCGTCTATCCATGGTTGTGAGCACTTCGGACTCACCCCTCACCTGCGGGCTTTCATCCCGTAGGTTGAGTTATTTGTGATTCAGGCTTGATGCATTCCAGACAGGCTGCGACGTTATCCCTTGGACAGGACTCGGATCCATAGTTTGCATCAGTGTCGCATACAGTGTCTTTGTGAGTTATTAAGTCTTCCGCTGTGCTATTTATTGTTGTTGTTGGGCCGAAGGGCCAGATTTATGAGGTTTATATTTTGGGCTGTTGAGCCAATTTTCTATTGTTTACACTGTATGCTTGGCTTGTTAGGTCGGATCGTTACGGTTCCGGCACGTGTTTACTATGTATAGTAAATACGGGTCGGGGCGTTTCAAAAAATATTATGAAAAATATAAAATATTTAATAAAAATATATAAAAAATAAAATTTTGCAAATTTAAACAAAAAAATTTAACCTAAAAAAACAAAAAGAAATTAAATTGAAAAATTAGCAGAAAATAATTTTGAAATTTAAAATATTTAATAGTAATATAAAAAATTAATTTTGTAATTTTAGATGTAAAAAAAATTAACCCAAAAATGAAATAAAAAAATTATAATTTTTAATAATAATAAGCAATAACAAAGATATGATAATAATTTATTTGAAACAAAGAATTAATTAAATTTACAAATAAAAAGGCTTGAAACAATAAAAAAACATATGCACAAACAAAAAAAATATTAAAAAGATTGAAATAAATTGGGAAAATAAAAATAGACAATTATATTGACAAGAAGTATAGTAACAAAGAGGAGAGTTTATTAAGCAGAAAAAAATTGATTTTTAATAATAATATTAAGATGTTTAGGTAGTGCAAATAGAAGAAAAAAAAGAAGAAGAAAGAAATGTATCACATGAAGACACTATATTTGTATTTAAGATTTAAGATACACCAAGATAGAGACTATATCTCTATTTAAAGAGAAAATGATATGGAAGAAACTTTAAAAAGAAAATATATGGTAATAAAATTTCAAAAATCACATTGTAGCTTAGTGTTTAGATTCCCTTGTATACCAACATGGTTGGGGTTTTGAGTCATGGTATGTTTTTTTTTTCTTAAATTTTTCCTTCTGATACAACACATTTCAGTCCGTATTAACCTAATAATACTATATTTTGGCCCCCTCTAAATTTATTTTTTGAATCCGCCCCTGATAATGGTTCTAAGGAGAAATAAAAAATGATAACAACTTATTTTTTAATAACAGAGTTTAAATTTTATTATTCTTTTTCAAAAATTAATTATATGAATATAATTCTAAATACAATCTCATTACAACATAATCTTTTATTACAATCTCTAAATATTTTCTTCTCAACTAGACATGATGTAGAGAGCTTGAAGGTGCTGGGATTGCCGCGGTAGATTATTAGTTTTATCATGGCGTGTATTTCTTTGTCTTCTAGGCTGCAACCAGTTCCTTCCGGCCTTCTCGGGGCAATAGACAGGCCAATCATGTATTATGAATTGAGAGACTGGCCCTTCTGATTGATAGCGCAATTTCTGAAGGCAGGTGGCAGCCTATTCACCTTAAACGGGGTGGCCTGGCTCTCTTCCACTTACTCTTTGCAGATGATCTCTCCTTTTATTTAGAGTAGCGACGGTGCCACAGAAGAAGTGCTTGTTGGGTTGTCTGGATTCTTTTTTTTGCTGCTTCTGAACAGTTGGTTAATAAACAAAAATTACTATTATTTTGAGTCCCGGAAAGTGGAGAGTGATTTGGTGGAACAACTTACCTTTGTTAGTAGCATCCCGACTACCACTAATTTGGGTGGTGCCTCTACTCCATCCGTCTAGTACTTATAGAGCTATTCTTGATTGAATGGAGACTCGTCTCACTGGTTGGAAGGCCCGTTCCTTATCGTTTGCTGCTAGAACTTCGCTAGCCTAGTTTGTGCTGCCAGCTTTGCCTACATCTATTATGCAGACTGCTTGTATCTGCCATGAGTTGGATGTTAAATGTCGTAATTTTCTTTAGTGTATCTGTTCACATACGGATGCATCAAGTTGCTTGGTCAGTTGTGGCTCAGCCGAAGCCATCCGGTGGCCTGGGCAATCGGCCTGTGTCAAATATGAATCTTTACTTTATGATGAAGTTAGGATGGAGTCTAATCTCAAACCCGACTACTTTATGGGTACGGATACTTCGGTCCAAATATGGGATTGGGGAGACGAGTGTTCCTTTCCAGGTGTTGTTGGGGGGTTGGCTCTAATGTTTGGCTTGGTGTCTGTAAGGCGTGGCCCCAGTTGTTACGTGGCTTGTAGTGGGGCTTGGGTGATGGGAGGAGTGTTCGTTTTTTGCTGAATAATTGGGCAGAGTGGTTGGGTGTGTTTAGCTGGTTGTGCAACCTATTTTAGCTGATATGCTTAATGGTTCAGTTGCGGATTATGTGTATGGGATGTGGGGATAGGCAGCATTCTCACATTTGTTGCCAACTTTAGTGTGTTCAACTATTGGCGGCATTTTTCCACCGAGAAAGGAAGAAAGTGCGGATGCTTTGTGTTGGTCTGGTGCTAATTCCGGATCATTTTTTATCAAGTCAGCCTTTTAGCTCCTTAATGGTCACACTTCGGAGCGCCAGGATGTTCTGTGGAGGCATGTTTAGAGGTGGCAGGGGCCTCCAAGAGTGAGAAATTTTCTATGGCAAATTGGACATGATCGCCTTATATATGACCAATGGCGAACGGGTACGGCATCACTTGAAGAATGATGGTTTATGTCCGAGGTGCCATCTTAGGCAGTAAACCACATTACACTGTCGTTTTGGGAGGGAATTTTGGTGTGTTGTTGTTTACCCCATGAACGAAGAGCTTTCTTCAATCCAAACCTGAAGCACTGACTATTACAATGCTTGCATAGTATTTCTGTCTTTTTTGACGCTAGTTTATTTTTTGGGCTTGCCCTTAATCGTGGTGGATTCATAATGAGATTGTGTTCAATAATAGCAAAACGATGTTGGGGGATTGTTGTGCATGGTGCAAAACCGGTGCCGAGCTGTTCAGCTTTCTTTAAAAGCTGAGGTTCTAGGTTTGGCACATCGTGTGGTAAGGGAGGACAGTTTACTTTTGTAGAGGTGTCCTCCCGAGGAACGGGTGAGGCTTAATACCGATGGTGCTGATAGGAGTGGCAATTGCAAGGCGAGTGTAGGTAGTGTACTGCGGGATCATTTGGGTCGCTGACAAGGGGGATTTGGAGTTGGAATTGGTTTTTGCTCTATATTGTGGGTGGAATTATGGGGGAGTGTGGGCTGGCATGTCACTACCGTGGGACAAGGATGTCCGTCTTCCCAAACTTGAGATTGACTCGCAAGTTGTGGTCTGGCTCTTTACCTTTGATGTACAACCTCCTCTTGCTCTTCGAGCTATTGTATGGTGTATTCGCCAATTGTTACACCGACAATAGGTGGTTCGAGAAGCGAATGTTGTAGGAGATGGGTTGGCGTCCTTGGCACAAGAGTTCCCCACCGATGTTATTTACCAGTACCTCCTCCTGTTTCTGTTTTGGGTTTCTTATGTAATGACTTGATAGGGTTTCCTTTCCCGCAGCTGTTTAGTTTCCTCAACGTAGTTTAGGGACCTAGTCCCACCATTTACTCCCACCCAAAAAGAGAGTTGCCCAATTGAACTTTAACGGGCTGGATCATATTTTGTCTTCGACTGACTGGGTTTTTGAGCAGGCCTGATCCAAACTACTAGCCCCTTGTGGACTCAATTTTAGATAGCATCAGATGAAGATGCATTTTGGCCCGCTGAAGGATAGAAAATGGGAAGTAAATTGCAAAGAAGCCTTAACTTTATTAATTTTTTTTTTTTATCATGAAAGATTTTCAAACTTGGTTCAGAGTCGGGGCCAGGGGACCATTACCCGCAGAGGATATGTTGGCGTCGACCTTCATTAGGGGATGCAGCATAGAAGTGTCTTTGGGTATTAGATGTGGTCCTCAGTAACATGTTCAATATCTCATCTAAATTGAAGAGACCTTCCTTATTCACATGCTATGGCAATGCAAAGCAGGGACAGTGTATGGAGCCCAGTCAGGCCTTAACCTTTTCCATGCTCCTCTCCAGTGAACACCGTATTTCAATTATGCAGCTCCTGTTGGTCCAGCAACCACCATCAACTCCTCTCAATAATTGAGTGGTCACCCTCCTCCTCTCAACTCCGTATGGAATCTGTGATTTGGGTTCTTTTCTCCGCTCTATGGACGAAGCTTTTGTTACATAACGGTACTTGTCCTGGAAAGCGTTCATGTCTTAGTTTGATATCAAAGTGACCTACTTAATCAAACAATCAACTTTGTCTAGAAAGCGGTAGCAACATAATTTCCTCTCATAAATCCTTCCGCTTTTGTGGTCCTGTTCATAAAGCAGGCTCTCTGCCAATTTTCCTGTACTCATACAAGTTTTATACTTAAAACATCATTCCTATTTTTTTCTTCCTGAACACCGAAGCATTTGTATCTGAATAGCATAGGGAAATCGCAAAGAATAAGCACATCCAACTGTTACTAAACAAGAATTCTTTACCGGAAAGAAAACAAATTTACTGCACCGACAGAGTTTATACAGACAATTGCTATGGGCGACCTATGTCCACCGCAAAAGAGGTGCTCGGTCATTAGAGAGCCAGAGCAAAAGGGATACAAGCCTAAAAAGGAAAATACCCAGAAAGCTCCATACATAGAAAACTAATATGCCTAGTAGTGGCAATATGACACGAACAATTGCTTCTTAAGAGGCAATTAACACAGCATTATGAAAGGAAAGAGAACACAGTTGTTTCCACAGCTTCTGGACCAATCTTCTCCCACCATCTTATGCTCTTAAATAGTAGCTCATTTGTATTCCAAAATCATGTTATTCTCGGGAGCCAATCCCACACAAGCTCTCAGTATATTCTCCAGCATTGCACGCTGCTTGGACAGTGCATTCACAACTGGTGTCCCAGGTGGAACCTGTTTTGCCACCGCAGAAATAGAGTTAGTCACAAGTAACAACGCAACAACTTATACTGTAGAACTCATGACCCGTGAACTTTATACTAAGGTTATGTAACAATTGGCATGAACTCATGGACTTGTGGCCAATTGTCACATGAATAAAGACTTCTTTCATTAAATCCCAATTGGAAAGTTCAGTGGTAATAGCTAATGGAACTTACCAGAGGAGCCTTGGAGAGGTAACTGAGAATGGTAGCAACTGGGTGGAAAGAGTGAAACTTTCCCTGAATAGAAGCAAATTTAGGGATAAAGTGAAAACTCCAATGAATACAGTTACAAAGGGTAAAAAAAAGAACGATTCAAAAGTATTTACCTCTCCATCCGCTTTAAGCTGGATCCTGGTACTGAGCTCAGCAAGAAGAACCAGATCCAGGATGATGGGCGCAGCCAGGAGGGAGTCTTCACAGGTATTGTGCATCACTATTGTGCTCTTTCCACCCATGAATATCTCTGAGGTGTACTCATCCATAGCTCTCTTGCTGTCTCCCACATATGGCACATACTGTCCGGGTGATTAACACAAAGTTGCGTCAGACCAACTCTTCTGTAATGCTTAGAGATACAGATACCAGAAGAAGAGTAATTAAACTACCTTGATGACCACAACGTGATCCGGGTGTTCCCCAGGTTCATAGAGGATACCATTGCTGGAGACCATGTCGTCAACGACATTGCTCTTGGAGATTTCCTTGGAACGGAAAGTTTGAGGTGCTGACAGATTCATGCCATCATTGTTTCCCAAGTGGTTGTAGCTCACAATTGATGTTGGCTGTCACATCACAGTAACATAATTTAATGCCGATGCAAGTTATTGAAGACAGAATATGATTGACAGATGAGTTCACTTGTTATCCATAGTTAAACTCACAATCATTACTGTAAAATTAATTTTTCCTGAACAGAACTGTAAAATTAATCTAGTACCTTGATTCCGGCCCCCACAAGGAAATCAACCAGCACAGATTTCATTTTGGTCTGACCACTCTTAAAGTCATCGCCACCGATCAAACTGTTCCTCTTGATAGCCAGGTCAATAAGGCCTGCAGTACCACCAGAGTTAGAAATCAATTCCTCCTTTAAAATTTTAAAGAACAAGAAGTGCCAAAAAAAAAGTGTTTAAAGGTAATTCAAAGAATAAAAGACCTGGAACAAAGGTGTTCTGTGGGCTGCCGTTCACAAAAGGAACACTTTCCAATACACAGGCCAAAGCATACAAAGTTGATGGAGATATCTCTGATTCATTCCTGTCTAATGCAGCCAGGAGGTTCTCCGGGGTGTCATTTAGTCCAACTACGACATTGCTGTACCTCTCTGTGTTGGCAGTCCACAGCACAACCACTTTGTCTACCTTGGTTTTTTCCTTAAACTCCCTGATTAAGATCACAATTACCACAATTATTTTATTTTCTTTCCCAAGCAAAAACTAGAAATTCTAGGAATTTCTTCTCTTTTTATTTATTTGTTCTTTTTTGAGGGTATGTGTAACATGTTCTGATCAATTTTACTAACCTAATATCCTTGATGACTTGCTGCATTTGTTCTTTCTTGGTGCCTTTGATGACATTGTTGGCACGCGACCCTTGGTTGGCCGCAATGAAATCAGGGTCATAGATTCCAGGTAGTGGGACCATGGATTCCATGTAGGGCCTGAGTTGTTTCTGCAGATCAATGTCCAAGACCTTGGCCCTGGCCATTGAATCTGCCAAGTTCATGTCACTTATGTCCCATCCCCCAATTACAATGTCATCGGGGTTCACCTGCATTAACAAAAATAGTCATAAGAAATCTTACTACTATTTATTGAACATTATAGAATCAAAACTATATTTATCGTAAATGTTGAGCTGTTCAAAAAGTTGCAAATGATCAAATGACTAGACAAAAGATAGCAGTTGGTAAAAAGCACAAAAAGGAAAAAAGAGAGAAATTTGTCAGCAAGTGGCCGCCAGAGGGCTAAAAGAAAATGGATTTTGGCAGTTACCATGGGGAGAAGGCTCTTGAAAGGGGCATAAATCTCCTCTCCATTGAAAGACCCAACTCGGATAGTTGATGCCTGGGTGAGCGAGCCAAAGTAGTTGGCTTGCTGCACCTTGTCCTTGGTTGCCCAAGAGATTCCTCTGCAGTAATGTATCCAAGATCAACATGTTAATATTATAACAATATATAATATAACAAATAACATTAAAAAAAAAAGTGAAAGATTCGGATGCCAAAAAATTGAGAATAAACAATTGGTGATATGAACAGCAAAAAAATCCCAGTATCAAAAAGATTTGATTTTGCATATATATATATACATATATATAGCCACACAGACACACTAATTAAATAGTCTTTATACAGGGATGCATGACATACGCATGGAGAGTACAAAAGGGAAAAAATGAACAAACTACAAACTCACTCTCGGTTGGCTATGATACCGGCGGTGAGAGTTGAACCGTTGTTTCCTCCCCATCCCACAAGCATAACCCTGGAAACAAATTCACACAAGCACATTTCTCAATGAAAAAACAATCCTCGCAAAAGGATCGGGAAATGAAAAGAGAAAAAAAAAAGAAAAAAGACAGGAACAAAAGTGAAAACGGGGCAAACCCAAGTTTGGGAACACGAGTATCGGTCTTAAATTCATATTTGACAGTTTTGGGCTTCACAATCCACTGGTAAGTACCGTCCCTGTTCTCATGAACAAGTTCGGTGGTGTCGTAGTTGTACATAGACTGAATCTCGCCATCTGTGTACTTAACGTTAGGACTTTCGACCTTAAACTTCTCAATGAACATTTTTGTATATTTTTTTCTTCTCTAGGTGGGATTTGCAAGAACTTGGGTATTAGAAAATCGGAGGAAGGGGAAGGGGAGGAGGGAGAAGATAAGAGAGACTTAATTTGCTTTCCAATTAATCTCTCGACAACCGAACTGGAAGGCTGTGTGTAGGTGTATCATGGAAGTGCAGCCAAGGAGGTGTATAAATAGAGGAAACGAGACCAGGGCGCAACACGTGGCAGGGAGTGAGTGGATGTGGAGGCAAGGCCCCACTGCTCCGGTACTAGTATTATTGGCGCTTTTGGTCCCTATTTTGGCCCCATTCCTTCCCCCGGGAACCCCCCCACACTTGGAGAGGAGGAGTGGATCTCGGCCATGCAAAGACCAAGAGGATGGGCCACAGATGGGCCACCACCCGTGGGCCATCGTGGCGAGTGATTCGACCGCACGTACAATCGTGACACGTGTGAGGAGGGAGGTGGACAAGTGTCGTCGCTTTAGACGTGGCGTTATGGCATGAGGCCAGTTCCCCCGTGTGGGGTCCGCCTCCCCCACGGAAACCACTGGAAGAGAAATATTGCGTGAATTTTTGTGAGGGTGACTCGTGAAATTTTTAGGAGATAAAGCAAGTGAAGAAGGTAGGGAATGGAGGGTGATTTTGACGGGACTTCAATTTTTGGTTTTTTTTTGTTTTTGACTTTATTTTTTCTAGGGTTCTGATGCAACAGAAACTAGGACCTCCGATTTTGTTTAAATGATACGTGGCTTGGTTTCAATTAAGCTGAGGCATTGAATTTAAATTTTCGTGTAGAAGAAAATTTTCGTTGGGAGACTCACCTACATTAGGTACACGAACCAAATTGAATTCGGATGAGTCGGGCAAAGCAATTCGATCAATCGGGCAAAGCACTGCATACCAAAACGAAAACAAGAAAAAAGAAATAGTACTACTGTGGACCACTAAACTCGACTTGCTATTCCGTGCGTTAACTGAACCTCACACACTCGGTCCTCTTTTTTTTTTCCCCCTTATTTGTGTAATGTTTTATTTTTAAGCAATGTCAAAAAGAGACACTAGCCTAATGTCTGTCCATGGCTCTCGTGGAATCCCCAACCGTACCACATTTCGCCACTGCCAAGTAAGTCTTTCTGGATCACCATTTTCTGTTGTTTTCTTTTTCCACTTTTATATTCAAAGGGGGGCCATTAAGGCTTTGTCTGCTTACTAGTAGTACTGGACTACTGCTAGTGTGTACTACTCTCATCTTTTTTTCCTTTTTTTAATTGGCTCAATTGACACAATCCTTCTTTTCTTCCATAGCGTATTACCGCAAGTTAGTTGCACAGCTATTAAATCACATCATTTACCGTCTTACCCGCAATTTATCCCTACCACATGCTGTCAGGCGACAACATCACAGTTTCAGTACTATTACCTCTCTTAGTTTTCATAGTTATAAATTGTCTTCTTTCCCATGTTGCCAGACATTTCCAGACTAATCTAAATCAAAGCATAATAAGAATTCCAAAGGTTGATACTTTTGGTTCTAGAGTGTTGCCTTCTCAAGGATGGAACTCGAGAACTTAGGGTCTAAGATTTAGCTTTTAGGATTTAAGGTTTTAGAATTTTAGGGTGTGTTTGGAATTATTTTCTCTTTTTCGTTCCTGAAAATAGTTTTCAAGATTTGAATTCAAAAACTGTTTTTGGGAAAAACCAAAGCCTCAAAAACTTATTTGGATAATTGTTTTGCTGCACCATTCTTCTTGCATTACAACCATTCTTTCTCTTCAGACCAGAATTGTTGTTTATTCCATGATAAAATTCAATAAATTATTTTGGATCTAAGAGTTAAGAACTGACTTTGAATATTCGAAAAAGAAAAAAATTGGCTTTGGATAAGGCAAGAAAGGGATTCACTCCAAAGCCAAGAAAGGGATCCAACAAAGTGAAAGCCACTGGGAGCTGCTGGATGCCACCAACTCCAGCAAAGGCAAGGTTTGCTTCCGGCTCGTAGTCCCCGCCCTCAGACAAAGAAGAGCAGCCCTCTTCTCCGGCAAAGCTTTCCACAGGCAGCCATGAGCATGCAACAGCCCTTGGGACATAGAGAAGAAGAAGGAGAAGTAGGTGGGAGAAGAAGAAGATAAAGTGATAGCCTTGGAACTCTTTTTTAGATTTGGTTGGTTGGAGAAGACAAATTTCCTATTTACAAAATTGCCACCGGTTGGTGTTGAAAACACCGAAAACATCATTTTATTGTTTTCAAATTTTTGTTTTCAAAACCAGATACGAGAAAATTGGTTTCAAAAACAAATCTTGAAAATAGCTTCCCAAATAAAGTTTTTAAGTTTCAGAGAACAAAGAAAACAGAAACTCTGTTTTCAAAAATAGTTTCAAACAGGCCCTTAGGGTTCAGTTTGGGTTTTAGTATTTAAGGTTTAATATTTTAAGGTTTTAATATTTAGAGTTTTCGGGTTTAGTATTTTAGATTTAAAATTTAACATTTTAGGGTTAGGGTTAGCGTTTTAGGCGAAAGCCGTATCTATTCAAGATAAAGAAGGGACTAGTCAAGAAAAGACAAAAGCTGTATCTAATTAAGATAAGGCAAAAGCCGGATTAAAGAATTTTTTTGGTTCGTGTTGTGAACACCCAAATTTGACTCATGATTTATTCTATTATTTTAAATTACGAATTTGTTTATGTCTTTAATTGATGAGATGATTTGATTGATGGCATGAATATGTTTGTGATTTAATGTAGTAGAATAAGGATATTTTATTTGCTTATTTTTTTTTATTTATTTTTGGCCCTTTGTTATTTGATTAATTTTTGGGTTGGAAGTAGATATTAGGTTTGGGCCAATAAGATGTAGATCCTTCAGAGATATTAGCCCATTTAAACACATGGCCTACAGTTAAATTTAATTCTATTTTTTGAAAAAATTGGAGATTAAATATATATTTTGCCTATTTTGTGTTTTTATGGTTATTTTAATGAAAAGAGGAATAATTTAATGTGTGGTTGATAAAAAGGAAAAAGTGTTGGAGTGGGATACAAGTTTAAAGTGTTTCCTAGGTCAGGATGAAACACCCCGTCCCCTATTTACCCAACAAACAGTAATTACCGAACAACAATGCCGACACGTGGCACAAATAGTAAATACAACAGGAAATCCGACCCAATGGCCCAAAGATAATATCAATGATTATATCAGAGAAACCGGCCCAACGGCCCAATGTCACATCATAAACATCAGAAATCTGGCCCTTCGACCCAACATCAAAACACGTCGCCCGACCTCGGGGACATCAACAATAGCACAGCGGAAGCATTTATAATCTCAAGACACCATATGCAAAACCTGATGCAATCTAATGGATCCGAGTCCTGCCCGAGGGTGCGCCACAGCCTGTCTGGAATGCATCATAACTGAACCACAAATAACCCAACCTACGGGATGAAAGCCCGCAGGTGAGGGGTGAGTCCGAAGTGCTCACCGGTACATTTAAGTACAATCATGGATAGACAGTCAATATGCAACACTATAAAATACTCAAGGTCGAAAACATGCATAATAGCCAAAATATACCAATCCAAAAGACTCGACCCAAAACTGGTCCAAGACCCAAAAGACTTACACAAAAATCCAATTTCCAATTTTATCTTTCCGGGCCCTGTCACGGATAAGCTAGGGTCGTACCAGGTTATCAACCTGTTCCTAGTGCCAGACCAAAAGAACCCGGGATCAACATCCCAATAACAAATCTCAGGGATCAACATCCCAATCAAACCGGCATCAACATGCCCATCACAAGTAACCCAGATCATGGCCACCACAAAACAGTCTCTAACCATCTGGTCGTACCTCTACTTACCACGTGACAATTATATCATCATCATCCAAAAACCAAATCTCAGGGATCAACATCCCTAACCAAAACACCGGGATAGACATCCCAATCCAAAACCAAAGATCGACATCCTTATCACATTTTATTATTTAATCCATTATTCTTTATACCAAAAAGACACAGGGATAAACATCCCAAAACTCAATGCACGGGGATAAACATCCCGAATCAAATCACAGCAAATGCAACACTCAACAGTGCAACAACCATCAAACACAACAACCGAGTAATATAGGCACATATCAAAGGAAATCCATCCTCACCTGATGTATCTGTGAAACCGAAATCTGGTCAAACCTCGATACCCTATATGTATATATAGAAACACAATAATCACTTATAATGCCCAAACAGAATGATTATGCATGATGCTAGTTTAACAGTATTTAGACGGCTTATCTGTCCATTTTATTATCTCCATAATTATCTTATTACCAGCAGTTCATCCAATTTGGTAGAAATCATTTGATTAAGTATATCAAGCCAATATTTCAAAACATACTTGATTTAGATCAAAACCAAAACCGAGCGTCCAAGCCAATATCCCGGCCCTTAGGTCGTCTAATATAAGAATATATATATATATATATATATATATATATATATATATATATATATATATATATCCCACGAGTATGGTATAAATTATATTTGGTAAAAATACCAAATCATGACCCATACTCATGGTCCGCTAAATTTTACGAAGTAAATAATATTTCATAAGTACTTATCCCCAATAAAATAATAATAATAATAATAATAATAACTATATATACGCTTAGTAAGAAATGAAACGTCCCGACCCGTATTTACCCAACATACAGTATTTACTGAGTAACATTGCCGACATGTGGCACAAACTGTGTAATATAACAGAAAACCGGCTCATTGGCCCAAAAATAATAACAATCATCCGACCTAAGGTACATCAATATCAATAGCACAACGGAAGCATTTATAAACTCAATGTCAACATATGCAAAGCCCGATGCAAAGTAATGGATCTGAGTCCTGTCCGAGGGTACACTGCAGCCGCCGAAATGCAATCCTGACCTAACCTGCAAGGACTGTGTGAGGGGTGAGACCAACCACTGTCTCACCGATAAACAAATAAACCGCAGTATACAAGCAACCGTATATACACCAAAGCCAACACAGTTCAATAGAGGTACAACAAGCACAACATAACATCAAAATCAGACAACTTACCCGACCTTACTATACGACTGACATCACACTATAAGCTAGTCCTCTAAACTCACTGACAAATGGCAACTGACTATCTAATTTTATTAATAGGGCCCTTGTCACTGACTATCCAATTTTATTTATAGGGTCCTTGTCACATGATAAGTATTGGCCGTGCCTGGTAGCCAGGTTAGCTAACCCCAGGGTGCTCCCCGCTAAATATCACAAATCATATCACAAATAACCGAGTCCCGTAGTCCTCGGCGGAAGTCCCGCAGTCCTTCCAATAACAATCAACTGAATCCCGCAGTCCTCAGCCGGGAGTCCCGCAGTCCTCCCTATCATATCACAATCACAAGGTGACTACCATCTGGCCGTACCAATACCTGTCACGTGACAATCTAGATGTCTAGATGATATTATCACTGTTTATTATTATTTCTTATTCCACTATCCAACAGTAATTCATCATACTCACTTTCCCGAGCAGGCTCTCAGCCTCACAGCTCTTCTGGGAATCCAACGTCACAATTCTGGGTCACTGCCATTGACCAATCAAATACCACATATCTCATACCGATCAAATACCACATATCTCATACCGTTCAAATACTACATATCTCATACGAACAACACAATAATCATATCAACATCACAAAGCACAACAACTAATCCACAGTAGTCATCAAACATATAACAATAATCACAACAGTAGCCAGCAATAACATGATAGGTACGCAAGATAACATATAAACTATAAACAAACAAACAACCGAAGTATCACGGGCAGCATACCGAAGTTTATAAGATTATATCCTCACCTGATATGTCTCTGATACCAGCACGTGATCCATATGACCTTATCTGTCCCTATATCAGGTCAACACATACAATCACACATAATGCACATCGAAGAATGCAATGCATGAGATTAATTTATTATTCTGCGTATCCACAACTAACATCGTTATCGTCGTTCCAAAACCGTTTCCATTTTTCATTTCCTTTATGGCCGTAAAATAATTATAGCCATGAAATACTTGTAGTCTATACTTTGATATAAAATAATAACATTTCGTAAAATAGCCGCTCCCGAGAAAATAACAATAAATGTATATACGTTTAGTAATCAAAGATCCTAAAATAGTGAAAACGTCAAATACGTCAAAAAGGCATTTAATATTATCTCTGATAATACATTCGTCATATGGAAAATATTTCTAGTAGTAAGAAATTAACGTAGTCGATATACGGCATAAAGTAATTTTAATGTATGTATAATAGTCTTATAAATACATAATGAAATCCAAGAATAATATTGTTTTTAATTTATAAATTAAATCATTAACTACTTAATATATAGCTAACAATACATATAGTCGAAATCCATATTAAATTATGGCCAAATACCATTTAGCCAATGAAATATCATTAGTAATATATATATAAGAATGAAATTGGTAAATAAAATAGGATATGGGCCTATTATTATTTTAGCCCAGAAAGACGGAAACTGGACATATTAGAGACATGATAATAATAAATTAAAGCATAATTAGGAAATTAAGCCCAGGGGACCTTCACTTGCGTTTAGTCCATCGGAGAAAATAATAAAAGCAAGTTCGAATTAATTAAGTAAAAGACTTAATTAAATTAAGATAATATGGGCCTTTTATTATAATTAGCCCATTTAAAATAAATAAACTCGGAAATTAAATTTTAATGGGCCTTTTACGAGCCCAGGTAGACATAAATAAAATTAAAACGGAAATTTAAACACTATGGGCCTTTTAAATAGCCCAATCGGAAAATAAGGGCATAAATTAAATAAATGCATAAAATTAAATAAAAACATAAAAGCATAATTTAAATAAGTAACACATAATTTAAATTGCATAAAATAAAATTTTTGGTTAATATTAATTAAGTTAATTATTCGCTTAATTAATCGTCGTTAAGGTCCGAGTCTATTTAATATCGTTCGGGGTCCGATAATGATGCATGAAGGGTCCAAGGCTCGTGGTTTTACCCAAAGGTTAGTTCCGAGCTCGCCGAAAAATTCTCGAGGCTGCCGGAACCTCGCCGGATTCCTCCCGGTACTGTTCAAGGCAGACCTAAGACAACCAACGCTCCTGTTGCAGTTCATCACCCAACAAAACATCCAAGCCACACCCCCTGAATAGCAATCCGGCCGTCATCAAACAGATCATCCCCACAGCGACTACACTGTCGACATCAAGCCACACGCATCCACTGACAGCAACCATTCACAAATCCACGACAACAACAACACCGACAGAACATCCAACACACAACAACCATAAACACAGCCACAAGACCCCGATTAGCAAACTGGTAGAGTTCGGGTTCAGAAAAGAAAAAGGAAAGAAAGAGGAAGGAAGAGGGCAGAGATCGTTGTTGGGTCTTACCCACACAACCATGAGGACGGCGACAGCGGTTAAGCAGATTGGAGGCGAAGCAGAGGCAAAACAGGGAAGGAGGTGGAGGCGACTGGCTGCGAAGGGAAAGTAGAGAGACGGCGGCGACGGTAACGAACACGGAGGAGAAGGGAATCGATGGCTGTGAGCGGTGAATCGGCGGCAATTTGCTGAAGAGGACGCGGCGGTGGCTCAGGCTCGTCTCGGCTGCAGCAGCAGAGGGGGAAGACGGCAGCGCGATTGAGGGAAGGAGCGGTGGTTCTGTTCCACCAGCTGGCTGCTCGCTCGGCTTCTCTGCCTCTAGACTCGGACAGCGAGCATGCGAGCAGAGGAGGCGGAAGGAGGAGGAAGAGATGGTGTCAGTGATGGCGGTTGTCTCGGCGAGTGAGGGAGGAAGGAAAGTGGAGGAAGATGGTGGTGGTCCAGTGGTTTGAGGTGGCGATGGTGGGTTGAGGGAGAGGCGACGGCACGGCAGGGAGGGCTGGTAACGAAGAGAAAAGGAGAAAGCAGAGGAATTGAGGGGGAGAGGAGAAGGGATGAGGAAATCGGGAAAGGAGGAGGAGAAAATAAAGAAGAAAAGGAAAAGAAGACAAAGAGGAAACAGGGCCGACGGCTGGAAGAAAAGAAAAAGAAAGGAAAAGAAAAGAAAGGAAGGAGAAAATAAGAAGAAGAAGGCAAGGAAGAAAAAGAAGAAAAGAAAGAAAAGAGAGGAGAAAGAAGAGTGGCCACGTGGCAAACCACGATTGGCCGGCTCGAATTTCCGTGTCAGAAAACGGAATCGCAAGGGGTACTCCAGCCTTTTCAATTTTCCGTCCCGAGTCCAAAAATACAACTTGGGCTCGGAAAATCTCATCGGTTTCCCCGAGCGTTGTCCAAGTCTCGGAATTGAAAAACGAGGCTCGGTTAGTTGTAAAGGAGGCTCGGAAATCCAGAGTAACCCTCGAAATTAAATTCTGAGGCTCGGTTATCGAAAGAAACTTCAGAATGTCGCGTATCCTTAGTGATCGAAACGAAGCTCGGTTATTCCCGGAAAAACTCTCAGAAAAGCTCGGTCCGATAGATTCCTCGAATTACGGCGTTTAAAATTATAATTAGTAATTATTATTTTTGCAACACAAGCATTCTGTTCAAAATAATAATGAAAGTATTATTATTACTGTTGGTTTGGAAAATAATAATGGTAGAAATAATATTAATCATCTATGAAGTTGTAAAAATGATAAAAATTTATATCGGAAATTAACTCGGGTTGGTAAAATTTTCGATTAACCGCGATAAAATTTATTTACCACAGTAAAAGTTAAAACAGCTTAGTAAAAATCACAAAAATTTTACCCGGGTCGTTACAAGAAATGATTATAAAACAGTGGTAATAAAATCGTTAAATAGGAAATATTTCCATCGGTAAAGAGATTAACATAACTGATATATGGTATAAAAATAATTATAGCGTAACGTTGTAGGAACTTATATTTATAAATACATATAAACTTATATAATCGATAACCATACATTCGGCAAATGTAATAATAATATGATAACTCATTTAATAATATAATAGGGTAAAACTCATACATAATATAATAAGATTAGTATAGCTTGTAATGATTAAATAGATAAATATAATCGGTGTAATGTAACGATTGTATAATATTTAATCAAAACAGTAATACAATTATTTTGTTAACAATATACATCCAGTATATAGTAATATTTATAATGTTAAGTAATAGACCATATGGCATAGCAAATTAACCAAGCATAATATGGTCATAAAATAGTAATATTTATATTAGATTTATAGATGCATAGTTAAATCCAAAAATAATATTGTTTTAATCCTTAGTTTAAATCCTTAACAGCTTAATTATATAATATTTCTACATACTTTACTTATCCATCAGTTTCGTTATTACGTCCGTCAACGCATATATGTCATGGGAACATGGGCCTCCGCACGTTTGGCCCGTTTTCGAGTCCGTTGTGCAAACCGAGCCCAAACCCGAGCTCATGAAAGTTATTCGGGTCCAAGGAATTACCACGGTATTTCGTTAACGGTTCTGTCTCGCCGGAAAATTCCCGAGACCTCGCCGGAAAATTCCCGAGACAACGGGAGCTCGCCGGAATCCGGCGGGTTATTGTTCACGCAGTCCTCAACACACCCCTCTCATAGTGTATACTGTTCCTCATCCATCAAAACTCCAATCCACAGCAGAACCACCGTCGTACCACCCACCAAGACCAACACCATGCCCACAACAGCATCACGGCCAACCAACCACCGTCACATGCCCAAAATCAAAACCACTCAATCATCAATCACCCACCGACAATCACAGACACCATAAGCAAAACAACCCAATCAAATCACAAATCGAACCGATTAAAGATAGGGAAGAAGAGAAGGAAGAGATGTGCCCAGAGACTCTCCCAGCCTCGGTGTCATCTCGGTGGAGGAGAGGAGAAGGATGGAGGAGCGTGTACTGGGTAAAGATGGGCAGCGGCTTCAACGGCGGCAACTGATAGAGGATACGCGACGGTGGATGAGAGAACATGGAAGGGAGAAATCTGCGGTGGTGGCTTGGGGGGTCACGGCAGAGGAAGGAAGAACTGAGGAGAGGAGGAGGGAGTAGAGGTGGCAACGCCTTGTTGCCTCGACGGTTGTCGCGGACAAAGGCAGGGGCGTCGTGGCGAGGAGGAGGTGCCGTAAGGTGGTTGCAATCGCGCATCTGCAGCGGCAGACTCGGGTGGCTGCGGGTCTCTCCACGGCAGCGGCTCGAAGAGCGATGGCGCGGCAGAAGCAACACGTCGTGGGTAGAGGAGATGGCGTGGCTGCAGGCGGCAACATCTACGGAAGGAGAAGGCAGAGGTCCACAGGGGCGGTCCAAGGAAGGCGTCTCTTTGCAGCGGCGGTCAGAGAAACGAGTAGGTCTGGTGGCGGCTGAGCAAGGAAGAGAGCAAAACGAGAGGGGGAGGAAAAGGGAAGGAAAAGATGGTGGCTTTGGTTGTAGGGGTCAGAGGAGGAAGGGGAGGAAGGAGGCAGAGAAAAATCGGGAGAAGGGAAGAGGAAAAATAAAGAAAAAGGAGGAACAAACAAAGAAGAAAAAGGGGAAAAGAAAGAAAGAGAGGGGAGGGGCCGGTTGGAGAGGAAGAAATCGGTGGAAGAAAAGAAAGGAGGAGGAAACAGGAAGAAAAAAAAGGAAAAAGAAAGAGAGTGGGGGCACAAAACGACGTGTTGTCGGGTGAATTATTGATGCCTTGCCGACATCAAAGCGACGTCGTTTTGGACGTCTCCAAACTCAGTCAACTGCCTTGGTCAAATTGCAGGGCTTCATGTGTTTTATGTTTTGGCTAGGACCAAACTACGTCATATCGACTAAAACTACACCCAACCTTGTGTTTAACATTTTAACTTAATCTTTGTAAAACATAAACATGATTTAACAATCATTCTTTTATAAAATTCAAAATAAATCTCCAAAGATTAATTTATTGAGATGAAATCTCTTTTTAAATTACAATCGATAAATTACACTACAAAAATATCCCGGCACAATAATAATAAGAGTATTATTATTAATGTTGATTAGGAAAATAACAATAATAATGGTAAAAGTAATAATAATAGTAACAATAATAACAATAATAAAAATTTTGAGAGTCGTAAAAATAATAATGAAATTAATGAAAAATGACTCGGATTGGTAAAATTCTTGATTGACCGTGATAAAAATTTTATTAACCACCGTAAAAGTCAAAACAGCTTGGTAAAAATCAAGAAAATCTTACCCGGGTCGTTATACAGGAAATACTCTAAAAGGCATGGAGACCAATTAGGAATAGGATTGGAGGAGAAAAAGTAAGAAAAGAGGAAAAACTGCCATGTCCGCCGCCACCGGTGGGCTTGGAGAGATGACCGCCAGGCCCTGGCGGTTGTCCCGACATGACCGCCGCGGCTATGGCGGTCAATGGTTCCAAAATCTTCTTTTTTCTTCTTTTTCAACTCCTAGCCCACAACCGTCAGATTTAGGGGTTCAATCTTGACTCTTTGATACGACAACACACCTAGCCGGTCCTAGAAGCACCTTCGTATCTAAAGTTGTCCCGATCTCAAATCACAACCAATCGTGCACTGTTCTTGCGCCGATGCTCTTCACCTCCTAACAATCCGTGTTAGGCAACAGATGGACGCGAAAGCCCCTCCACCTCCTAAACTCTCGGTGCTAGACAACAAAGAAACAAAGCACAAAGGATAAAACAAACAAAGAGACTCCTCTCTTTGGGCCGAGATTATTCAAGTTTAACTGAACTTTTTATTACTCAAATAATCTGTCTAACAATGAACCCCTAGGTCTCTATTTATAGAAGAACACACCTCCTCAAAATCGGTGAACAGTAATGTCGGTGAACAGTAACTTCCGTGAACAGTAACGTCGGTGAACAGTAAAGTCGGTGAACAGTAACATCCGTGAACAGTACGTCGGTGAACAGTAACGTCAGCTCCTCCTTGAACTCCAAGTTTTGGCACCTCCTCTCCTATTACTAGATGGACTAGGATTTAATTGAGCCCACATAACTTGGACACTAATTAAATCCTTACAATAATAAAATTAAAATAAAACTAGTTGATTTTAATTTGACAACTATAATTAATAAAATGGATATGTCGACACCTCCTTGAAGGTGGATTGATGTCGACTGGGCCCAATGTGCTCTCGAGTCAATTACTCCTTAATTGACAGCAAATTCTTGGGCTTCAGTTTCAGCTCCTCTCCAATCTTGATTTTCCATCTCTTCTTAAACTTCTTGTGAGTACGAATCTTGGATATGATTCGGAAAGTGAGCTTGTTGGAATACACAGTGAGCTTGTTGGAATACATCCAAGCTCCATGTTTGTCTCTATTGCTTCTTCCTTGGTCGCCTTGGCGTGTATTAGTCTTGCCTTGGTTTGCATCATTAGCTCCATGTTTGTCGCCATTGTTTCCTTCATGGTTGCCTTGGTGTGCATCATTCCTCGAACCTCTAAGCCTGCCTCCATTTGTATCATTCCCTCCCTGCTCAAAACGATTCGTCCTCGAATCGATACCAAGCTTTATGCGTGGAGGATCAAGCTTGATGCGCGTAGCTTCTCCTCCCGGATCAAGCATCATGCAACTAGCATTAGTTTGTTCCTTCCACTCCTTAGGGTAAGCATCCCTAAAATCCTGCAAGGAAACAACAACAAAACTAGATAGACGAGGGTAAAGGTTAGATTTGAACCAAGCTTCCTTGTACAAAAGTACAAACAAACTCTTCTTTTTCTCATAGTCAACCCTCACATCTCTCTCATTTGAGCCTTTTAACACAATTTCTTTTGAGGCTTCTTTTATCTCTTTTCTTTCCTCACACTCGGCTTCCTCTTTCTTTCCTTTCTCCTCCAATTCTACTTCTTCTTCCTTCTTCTTACTCTTATTTTCTTTTGAACTCTCCTCTTCTTTTGCAAGGCTCTCAGCCTTCCTCTCTAGCTCTCCTTTTGCAAGGCTCTTAGCCTTCCTCTCTAGCTCTCCTTTTTCAAGGCTCTCAGCCTTCCTCTCTAGCTCTCCGTTTGCAAGGCCCTCAGCCTTCCTCTCTTCCTCATACTTTGCTTGAGCTTTGGCCTGCTCGGCTTTCCATGCTTCCACTCTTCTTTTAATATGCAATTGATCTTCATTGACTTCTTGTGGAGACAATGGCCGAAGGAAAAACCTTTGATCCCCCATGTATAATGAGTACCTACTCTTATCTCTCTCAGGAGCCACTCTCCTATCAAATTGCCAGGGTCTACCGAGCAACAGATGGTTCTCGTCCATAGGCACAACATCACACAACACTTGGTCAGAATACCTCCCAATTGAAAAAGAAACAAGGACTTGTTTCGTTACCTTGATCTCTCTCATGTCATTCTTCCCTTTTAGCCAATAAGGTCTAGGATGCATCATACACTCCAATCCTAGCGTGTCCACAACATATGTACTCACCATGTTGGTACATCTTCCTGCATCAACTTTCAAGCTACAACTTTTTTCCTTCACAGAACATCTAGTATAGAAGATCACCTTTTGTAGCTCGGGCATCTTTTGAAGTCTGAGTGTATTGCATCTATCAAACTCGCCTTCCAAACGCCTCTGAGGTTCAGTTTGCTCCCGGGGTTTGGGCATCTCACCCCTTCGCTGCGGTCCCTCTGCTATTGGTGGGTCTTGCTGCTGTTGGCGTGGAGGAGGCTGCTGCTGTTGCTGTTGTCGTAGTGGTTGCTGCTGCTCCCTCTCGACGACCAAGCTTGCAAGCATGCGCTTCAGCTCCGCCATGTCGTTGTCTTGTTTGCGCCTATGCTCGGCAAGCTCATCAGATTTATCGAGCAACTGGTTCTTGAGACGGAGAACCTCATCCCGCAATGCTCTCCATTGTAAAGACTCTCCTTGTCCGTCTTGCTTGCTGCTCTCCGAGTTCTGGCTATTTGGTGACTGCGACATTGTCTTGAGCTAATAACCTCAACTACTCTTGCAAACGATTCTCGGTAATCAAATACTTTATTTCTCTCTCTTTCTTTCTTTCTTTTTTTTTTTTAAAAAAATAATAATTGCGGTAGAATAATAATAAACAGAAAAATAAAAGGATAGTTGATTGATTTGATAACCTGAGCTCCGCTACCAAAATTGATACGACAACACACCTAGCCGGTCCTAGAAGCACCTTCGTATCTAAAGTTGTCCCGATCTCAAATCACAACCAATTGTGCACTGTTCTTGCGCCGATGCTCTTCACCTCCTAACAATTCGTGTTAGGCAACAGATGGACGCGAAAGCCCCTCCACCTCCTAAACTCTCGGTGCTAGACAACAAAGAAACAAAGCACAAAGTATAAAACAAACAAAGAGACTCCTCTCTTTGGGCCGAGATTATTCAAGTTTAACTGAAATTTTTATTACTCAAATAATCTGTCTAACAATGAACCCCTAGGTCTTTATTTATAGAAGAACACACCTCCTCAAAAGCGGTGAACAGTAATGTCGGTGAACAGTAACTTCCGTGAACAGTAACGTCGGTGAACAGTGATGTCGGTGAACAGTAACTTCCGTGAACAGTACGTCGGTGAACAGTACCGTCAGCTCCTCCTTGAACTCCAAGTTTTAGCACCTCCTCTCCTATTACTAGATGGACTAGGATTTAATTGAGCCCACATAACTTGGACACTAATTAAATCCTTGCATTAATAAAATTAAAATAAAACTAGTTGATTTTAATTTGACAACTATAATTAATAAAATGGATATGTCGACACCTCCTTGAAGGTGGATTGATGTCGACTGGGCCCAATGTACAGAGCTCAGTTAATGAGGAATTAACTGTCGTTTAAGAACCCGAAGTCAAAGTCGAGGAGAGGTTAGAACTAAAAGGTAGAGAAGATGAACTTCTTGTGAGTAGGAATCTTGGATATGATTCGGAAAGTGAGCTTGTTGGAATACACAGTGAGCTTGTTGGAATACATCCAAGCTCCATGTTTGTCTCTATTGCTTCTTCCTTGGTCGCCTTGGCGTGCATTAGTCTTGCCTTGGTTTGCATCACTCTTAGATCAGTAAGATGACCTCTTACCCCCTAAACACTATAAATTGACCCCCCATTACACACAACAGGCACACACATTAGAATTATTTTCTAAACACCTATATGCTTAGAGTGCTTAGAGAAACCCCTGTTCTTTGAGTATATGAGGCATTAGAGGAGCTAATTTTCTGGAGAGATTTCGTGGAGAGGAGTAGCAACAACCCAGTAGCAAAAGGAGAGCAAGAGGGTTACAAGAAGGAGGCCAATCGGAGCAAATCGTTGGAGAAAAGAGTGCAAACCCGAGAGAAGCTTTCTTCCATGCGCAGTCGCGGGAAAATCGCGGTATCTCGAGTTACAAACGTCAGATTGTTACGTTCTTGGTGTCTCTGGAAAGCTAAGAGAGAGATCTACAACTTTTTTGTTGATACCAAACGCTAATTCGGTCTCTTTTATTATCAATTTTCGATTGAAGTCGAGTCAAGATTCTGTTGAGAAGCGGAAAGCTAATGGGAGCGAGAGGAGGGCTTCAAGAGGTAACCCTAACCCTTTAATTCAATTTTTGCTGTTGTGTTGCGTTGCTGTGATGCTATTGATGATGATGCTTTGATTTTTATGTGAATCTATGCTAGAACTACGTGGCTTTGACCCCGGTCACTCAGGTGCGTAGGTAGTCTCGGTCTGAAAACGAGATATGTTATGTTGTTGTGTGTTGTGTTGATGCTGTGATGTCACTGTGATGTTGATACTACTGCTGTGATATTGATGTTGTTGTCATATTGTTGATATTGCTATTAGGATGTTGATGTTAATGTAATGTCGCTAGCTTGTGAGTTGTATTGTGTTGTCGCGATATTGTTGTGATGTTGATGTTGTGGTTGTGATGTTAATGTTGTGGCTTTGATGTCGATGTTGCTGTGGTAATGTCGATGCTGCTATGATGATGCTGCATCGTTTTCTAGTTGTGTGTGTTGTGAAGAACTACGTGAGCTTTGAATCCTGTCGCCCGGGGTACGTAGGCAGTTTCTAGTGGTGGAAGCTCAAGCTCAATTGTGTGTTTATTTTCTGTTTTGTCTTCTGTTTCAGCTTTGTTTTCTTTTGTTTATTGTTTGTGCATGAGGCATATTTTGTTCTTCAATTGCACACAATTTCGCCCCAACATGGATGGGTACCTAACACCTTCCCTTTCGTGACGAAACCCCGAATCCTACATCTTTGGAACGCTATGACCGGTTGCCGTTGGTAATGGATGTCAAGGTTTTTTTTCTGAATTTTGTCCTTAATAAAATTCGGGTGGCAACTCCTTTGATGTAGTGAGGGATCAAATTTATTTTTGGTCGGGTCCTCACACCTGTACTTGGCCTCGACTTTTTTTTTGTATTCGCACTGAAATTTCCTGATTTTTGATACATGCACTTGGTAGTTTTATTTAATTTTGGTACTTCTCGTGGTGGGAGATCGTTGGGGACACGTGTCCAAGTTATGTGAGGCCACGTCATCTGGTGGTTAACCCCACCGGAGTTAACCCGATTTCGACCCGAAACCAAAAAAACCGATCTGTTCCAGGTCTAACCATACCTAATATCCAAATTATATTTTAAAACAATGAGATTAAATCTAAAAAGCAATTATAAAATTAATCAAAAATACATAATTAATCTCACTAGTAAATAAGAAATGAGATTAAAAATTAAGAATTATATCTTTAAAAAATATATAAATAAGGATAAATTTTATATATTTAATTTTTAAAATAAAATTTTATATCAAAAAAATAATTATAAAAAAATTATAAATGTAAAAAAATTATAAATTTTATTTTAGTTTTAAAAAAATAATTTTTTTAATAAAAAATTTATTTTATAAATTAAATATATAATATTTATATTTATTTATATTAAAAAGCTATAATTTTAAAATTTTAATTTCACTTCTTATTTACTAGTAAGATTAATTAATTATTTAAATTTATTTTTTAATTCCTTTTTTGAGTTATTCTAACTTTTTTAAAATAAAATTGGGTTATTTGGTTTGGTTTAACCCGAAACAAGTTGGTTTTTGTGTGGTTTCGGGTCGAATTGACCACCAGATGATGTAGCCTCACATAAAATGAGCACGTGTCTCCGGTACCTCCTGGCCACCTGGCCACCGAAAGTACCAAAATTAGTGAAAACTACAATGTATAGGTACCAAAAATCATGAAATTTTAGTACGAGTACCAAAAAAAAGATCGAGGCCAAGTACAACTGTAAAAAAATCCTTAATTTGACAAAAGCAATAATCTTTCTACGCCATCATCTTTATGATAGTCTAAAGAAAGAATATCATACTGTCAAAGATCCTGTAGATCTTTCGGAGAATTTGAAAGAGAGGTATGATCACTAGAAGATAGTCATACTCCCAAAAGCTCGTTATGAGTGGATGCATGTCAGGTTGCAAGAGTTTAAATATGTGCATAAATATAATTCAGCTATGTTTCAAATAAGCTCTCAGTTGAAACTATGTGGAGAAAATATTATTGATGTTGATATGTTAGAAAAAAAATATTCTCCACTTTTCATGCATCAAATGTGCTCCTGCAGCAACAATATCGTGAAAATGGTTTCACAAAATATTCTTATTTAATTTCATGCCTCTTTGTGGCTCAACAAAATAACGAGCTATTGATGGAAAATTATGAGTCTCGCCCTAATGCTTCTGCTCCATTCCCTGAAGCGAATGCAATAGCATATGATAATTTTGGTCGTAGCCGTGGACAAGGTCGTGGCCGAGGACGTGGATCATGGAAGAAACCGTTTTAATTACCGTGACTATAGTGTTTATAACCATAGAAAGGCTAAGGAAAATGCGTGAATTATGTGAATGATGGCAAATATTATGATAAGAAAAATCCTGAGAAAGTCTGCTATCGATGTGGCTTGACAGGTCATTGGTTACGAACATGCTGTACAACAAAGCACTCGGTAGAACTTCATCAATCATCTTTAAAAAGCAAAAATAAAGGTGCTGAAACTAATTTTGTTCAAGATGATGACCAAGATGTTATCTTCCAGACTGATTTATTTTTGGATATTGATGATTATCTTGCTTATCTAGGAGAGCAAGTAATAAAATAAAGCAAGAATAAATATGTTGTCAGTTTCTTTGTAATATTCGTTAATGTTCTTATCTGTTGTTCATTTCTATTAATGTTCTTAATTTTCTTTTTAATTGGCAATAAATTTCAGTCAAACATTATTTTTTAAGCATGTTTTATTATCTTTTATAAAGAAATAGGCATTCAACTGTATGCTTCCAAGAACAATGACTAAGATATTTGTCTAGCAGACAGTGCAACTACGCACTCCGTATTTAATAAACCGAAATATTTCCTTCGAAATTCGAAAATGCATATGGCAGTACAATCTCTAGTAGTACAAAAATTATTGAAGGGTCCGAAAAAGCTCAAATTTTACTACCGAATAGAACAAGGATAATTATTGAAAATGCTTTATTCTTTTTAAAGTCTCAAAGAAATTTATTGAGCATTGAGGATTTCTATTTAAATGGATTTCATATTGAGACAATGAATGAAAGAGATGCTGAATATCTCTACATTACAAAAGTTACCACCACAGGTAACAAACAAGTTGTAGAAAAATTATCTGTATTATCCTCTAGATTGTACTACACATATATTCGAGCCATTGAAAGTTATTACACCCAGCCTGAAGCTGACTAATGAGTTAAAAATTTGGCATGACCGGTTAGGCCATCTCGGATCAATAATATGCGCAGAATTGTTGAAAATTCATTTGGTCATCCATTAAAAAACCAGAAGATTTTTCAATCTAATGAATTTTCATGTGCTGCTTTCTCACAAGGAAAATTAATTATCCGGCCTTCATATGATAAAGTTGGTTCTAAATCACCAGTATTTTTGAAAAGAATTCAAGAAGATCAATGTGGCCTATACATCCACCGTGTGGACCATTCAGATATTTTATGGTTTTAATTGATGCATCAACTAGATGGTCTCATGTGTGTTTGTTGTCCTCATGCAATTTGGCATTTGCACGCTTATTGTCGCAATTAGTCAAACTGCAGGCATACTTCCCTGATCATGCAATTAAGACTATACGTCTTGATAATGCTGCTAAGGCATTCAGTGACTATTGCATGTCAATTAGAATTGTGGTTGAACATCCCGTAGCTCATGTTCATACCCACAACATTCTGGCGGAATCGTTGATTAAAGCCTCCAATTGATTGCTAAATCTTTATTGATGAGATGCAAACTCTACGTTACTATTGGGGACATGCTATTTTGCATGCAGCATCACTTGTGCGCATCAGGCCAACAAGTTCTCATAAGCTCTTCCCCATTCAATTAGTTCATGGTCACGAACCTAATATCTCCCATCTTCGTACCTTTGGTTGTGCGGTACATGTGCCAATTGCTCCACCACAACGAACTAAAATGGATCCTCAAAGAAGATTGGGAATATATGTTGGATATGAATCTCCATCAATTATAAAATATTTAAAACCATCAACAGGAGATTTATTTACAGCATCGGTTGCTCGTTGTCATTTTGATGAAAATATTTCCCAACATTGGGAGGAGAAAATAAGTAGCTGGATAAAGAGATTAAATAGAATGCTATATTATTATCAAGTCTTGATCCTCGAAAAAATCTGTGTGAACTTGAAGTTCAAAAAATGATTCATTTATAAAATATAGCAAATCAGTTGCCAGACACATTTATTAATGTCAATAGAGGTGACCAATCTCATATTCCAGCTACAAATGCTCTTGTTAGAATTGATGTCCCTGAAGGACAACCAAAGAATGCAAATGAATCCCAAGCATACCAGAAGCGTGGCAGACCACTCGGTTCCAAGGATAACAGAGAAATGGAGCAAAAAATACAAGATAGCCCAAATGAGGTAATAAACCCTCCTGTAGAGTTACAAATTGAAAATCCTCAAGAAGAGGACAAACCTCCGTAAGAAGTTCCTCACATAAATTGTAATGTTCCAGAAGTAACTCAGGTACCTGAGATAAGTCAAAATGGTGAGACCTCAATCAATTATATTATGCATGGAAAAAGATGGAACCGACGTGAAATACCATCGACGAAAGTTTTACACATAATATAACGCTAAATATTATGAAAGAAAATAAGGATCATGAATCCAAATCAATTGATGAATGCTAGGGCAGAAATGATTGGCCAAAATGGAGAGACGTAATTAAGATTGAGTTAGACTCGCTCATGAAGCGAGAAGTTTTTGGGCTGTAGTCCCTTCACCTGATGGTGTAAAACCGGTCGGTTGCAAGTGGGTATTTGTGCTGAAAAGAAACGAAGAAAATGATATAGTGAGATATAAACAGCTTGTCGCACAAGGTTTACCCAACGACCTGGTATTGATTATGAGGAGACATACTCCCTTGTGGTGGATGCAATAACTTTTCGATATCTATTTAGTCTGGCACTACATAAAAAACTAGAAATGCGTCTAATGGATATTATTACAGCCTATCTCTATAGACCTATAAGCCATGATATATACATGAGAGTTCCTGAAGGACTCAAGTTACCTGAAGCAACAAATTTCTGGGATTATTTTCTTCTCGTGGGTCCAAATCTGATCTAATTGGTTATGCAGATGCAGGTAATTTGTCTGATCTATATAAAAGCTCGGTCACAAACAGGCTACTTGTTTACTTATGGAGGAACTGCAATACCATGGCGATCCACAAAGCAAAGTGTTGTTGCCACCTCTTCAAATAATGCAGAAATTGTGGCCATACATGAAGCCAGTCGAGAATGTGTTTGGCTGAGATCAATAACGCAACATATTCGAGATTCATGTAGATTGGATAGTGGGAAAGATATTCCAACAATAATTTATGAAGATAATGGTGCCTGCATTACCCAGTTAAAGGAAGCATACATGAAAGGCGATCAGACAAAGCATATATCAACAAAGTCCCTTTTCACTCATGATCTTCAGAAGAATGGTGAAATTTATGTTCAACAAATTCGATCAGATGACAATTTGGCAGACCTATTTACAAAGTTTCTACCTACTTCAATTTTTGAAAAATTAATAAAGAAGATTGGCATCCGACGGCTTCGAGACATAAAGGGAGGCCAAAATGAGGGGGAGTAGAATACGCACTGTACTCTTTTTTCCTTCACCAAGTTTTTATCCCACTGGGTTTTTCTTGGTAAGGTTTTTAAAGAGGCATTTTTAAGCGTATTCTATCCAAAGTACAATGACGTTCAAGTGGAAGTGTTATAAATAAATTATGTGATTGTCATTACTACCATCCAGTAAAAGTTATTTTTACCGTTCCTGAATTTACCCCCGATAAATATTTTATCCCTACACCTAACATTCAATTGGATTTATCTCTTTTAGCCTCCAGTATTCCATCTCTCCTAATCTTATTACCATCTTTCTTTACTTAATATCCTTTTGATTTTATCTTATTAAAGTAATCATACTTATTTATTTTTTTCCTCCTATTTTTACCTATAAATACCCCCATTTATTCATACAGTCTTACACTCTTTGATCTCCCAACATAAGTTCATCTCTTCTCATTTCTACTCACCTCCTTTAAGTTTCCTCCATCTTTGTTAGCTATTCTTCATTTTCAATATTGTATTATAGTTGTATTGTTTCATATCAAGGTTATATTATTGCCTTGATCAACCTTGTAATTTTCATCAAAGACTGAATTTCATCTTCATAACATCTTCTTCTTTTTCTTTTTTATGCTCTACTTTTTCTTATTCTCTTTTACCCCTCTCCAATCAAAATTCCCACATCACCGTTAAAACTAATATTCCTTTCTACGCTTTTAGTCGCACAGATAACCACTAAGTAGTCATTACCATCTGCATGTAACGGAGAACTCAAGCAAGCTAATAGAATTTTTTCCAACGGTTATTTTTGGGCTAACAAAGAAAAGAAAAAGAATTGGTTTGATCAGTTCAAAACCGGATCCAAGTTGAAAATCTGCAAAATTTGGAGAAACCGCCATGACCCGACCGGATTCTTAAGTTGTGTTTGGAAAATTGTTCTGAGAACAGGTTTTCAGTTTTCAAACTTTTGTAAAAACTAAAAACTTGTTTGGATGTATGAAAAGCACATGGTTTGGAGGGAAGAGTTTTGAGAAAAGAGTTGTTTAGGAGCCAAAAACTCAAAACTAAAAAAAGGTGTTTTCAGTGTTTTTTGCGGTGGCATTTTTGTTATTTTTTAGAAAGCCATTTCATTAATGGTATTCTTGTAAATAAATAAACAATAACAAATATTTTTTTTTTCCCTTTCCCACTTTGACTAGGGCGGGTTGACCGCTCCTCAGTCCAAAACGACGTCGTTTTGGACTGGGCCGGCTCAGACCTTAAAAACCCTATCTTTTTCCCTTCTTTTCTTCCTCTCCTCTTTCTTTTCTTTTCTCTCTTTCTTTCTCTCTTCTCTACTCCACACCCGACGGCGCCCTACCCCTCTAATCCCCTCCTTCTTCCTTGCGAACGCCGACGCCGTCGCCTCTACTTTCTCTTCCTCACGTGGCCACAGCCATTCCTCTACTGTCACCAGCACGCCGCCACCACCTTTTTCACAATCTCTCTTCCTCCCTGCAACGCCGCCGCTGTGGCGGTTCCGCGAGTGTGGCGAGCTCTTTGAGGCGTGACGCTCCAGGTGCGTCGCGGTCGCTCTTCGCCGATAAGCCATGAATCTCTTTTCCCTCTTCCTTTTCTTGTTGTTTTCGAACACGGGTGGTGTCTAATCGGGCTGTTGTGTTTGGTGTTCCTCGGTGGGGGTTTGTGTCATTGGTGTTTTGGGTTGTGTTTGTTGATGGCAGTTTGGGGTGGTTCTTGTGCCGTGGACGGCGAGGGTCTGCTGTGGGTTGTTGTTGTGTTCGCCGGAGCAGGTTTGCTGCAGGTGGTAGCTTCAGCCGGTAGTGGTTGTTTAGAGCCAGAGGCGTGTGTTCTTGGACTCGAGTTCCGTGGTTGGTGGAATACCAGGCCTCACCGGTGGATCTGTGACTGCCTGAACAAATCCTCTTTCCGGTAAGGTTTCGATCTCTCTTTCTCCCCTTTTCAATTGTTTTGACCTTATGGTTGTTGTTGGTTGGATGAGATGAATCTTTGGTTGATGTTTTGGAATAGGCAGATTGGTTGAGTTCTGTTCTTTGATTTCTCCGAATTTTTCCGGCAAGGATTGGCCGGAATCCGGCATCTCGGGTCCCTGTTCTGGTGAGTTGGGCACGGGTTCCGGTGGACAGAACTCTCTTTGGCATTCCACGATACTATTTCGGTGATGAAGTGTATTCAATTTCCACACGGCATGTACATATATCATTTCCGGATTGGGTTTTGTATTCTTAATGTATTTAGTAAAAACCGAGAGCGAGTGAGTAGCACGTGGACAGTTGTCCGATACGGGTTGAACCTCTAGGACGGTAATTCGGGCCCGGGTAAACCTTTCAACCGGTGATTGGACAAATTGGGCCCTGGCCAGGTATTGTGACGTCATCACCAACATCACTTTTTGGATTTAATTAAGTGATGGGCTTTAAGCCCAAGGACATAGGTGGCTTTAAATGATGGGTTTGAGGATGTGGGCTTTAGGCCCAGTGACCATGAGGATTTTAAGCAGGATTATGATTTTGGACTTAGTTGGGCTTTAAGCCTGTGAACCTTAGGCCCGTGACTTGGAGCTATAGTTTGGTGAGTGGAAGTAAATTGGCCGGGCTGGATTTAACTCACGGTTGCATTGCACAAGCATGCATAGTTTATTTATTCTTGTATATCCTTGTGAGTTATGGTGTCTATGTATATAGGAACGAGACATAACTCAGGAGCGGCTGGTACTAGTGGTGGACAGACATAGCGCCATAATAACTGAGGTGACTCTATAAGACTTATATACTTGTATGCGAATACTTGTTGGTATGGTTAGGTAGTACTACTTGCTGAGTATGCTTCATACTATTGACTGTGTTGTGTACCTAGTTGTTTATGTGCTGAACTAGCGTGACAATAAATATGTGTTGTTTGTCATGTGTTCCTCCTATGAGCTGTTATTGCCATGCTTGTGATATATGCTGACTTGCTATATCCTGTACATTGTGAGCTTAAGCTCTGTTAGAGAACCTCTACAACGGTACACAACTTAGAAATGACTTGAGGTGACACTTATACAAATTTCATAATTGGTAATATAACGTACCTGAATAATTAATAAGTTCTACTGTAGGGCTGTTGACCGGTAGCACCGAGAGGGAAGAGAGGGTACCCCTCGGGTCCTGCTATTTTTAGTGAATTGTATTCACAGAGACGACGACGAGGGAATTGATGGGTACGCCCTCGGTTAGTATATTAGTGAGAGTACCCCTCACAGAGCTAGCGCCTTGAGGATTTGTCGGGTGTACCCCTTGGTTATTTGTTATTATTCATTTGTTTTGGTGAGAAATCCTGAAGGGCACGCCCCTAGTCATGTTTTCGACAATATGTCGGTGTTGCAGATTCCCGTTGGGCAAGGGAACGATAACGGAGTGCAGGATGATGCAGCAGGAGGACATGTTCCTGCTGGACAAGGGAACGCCAGTACAGCAGGGGGTGGATCTGCGGGAGCTGGGCAATAGAATGTGGTACCTCCTGGTATGGACCCAGCGATGTTGCAACAGTACCAGGCTTTTCTACAGTGGTAGCAGTTTTAGCAGTTTCACCGGCATCAGCAGGGGGCGCAGCCGGTGCCTGCTGCAGAACCCACGGTGGGTAGCTTGGAGAGTGGCTACAAGCACATCAGCAAGTCGGGGATTGGTGAGTTCTCGGGTGAGGACAAGGTGGAGAAGCTGGCAGATGTTTGGTTCAGACAGGTGGAGAATGTGATGGAAAAGTTCACTTGTCAGCCAGCGTCTCGGGCAAAGTATGTGGCCCACATGTTCACTGGTTATGCTCTGACTTGTTGGCAGGAGCTGGTGGCAAACATGCCTAAACCAGTGGTGATGCCATTGGAAGACTTCAAGGAGAGGTTCTATAAGGAGTTCCTTTCTATCAGTTACCGGGAGGGGCTGAAGAAGCAGTTCTTTGAGATCAGGCAGGGGGATGATGAGTCAGTCACTGCCTTTCGGATTTGGTATAACACTCTTCTCTCCTATGCCAGGGAGTTTGTGCCAGATGAGGAGACCAAGTACAGACGGTTTATGAATGCCCTACGCCACACCGTGGGGGCACCTGTGGCTAGTGGGAGGCACAAGACCTGGGGTGCAGTTTGTGAGGCTGTAGTGGACACGGAGAGGATCCTTTTGGCAGCACAGCAGGCTCGAACAGCTGGACAGAAGAAGCATGATTCATCTTTTGCAGACAGTGGTAGCCAGCTGAAGAAGCAGTATACTGCTTCTAGTGGTGGTTATTCAGGTGGTTCTTCTTTCTGTGGGTCTAAGAAGAATTGGGGAGGTGGCTACCGAGGCGGATCACGTAGATCATCGGGTGGTCAGTCGTATCAGGATGTGTCCCATGGAAAGGATGTTTCAGAGCGCCCTCCACTCAAGTGTTGGGGTTGTGGGAAGTTCGGGCACATCAGGCCCAATTGTCCTGAGAAGTCTAGTGGTGGATCTCAGTACACGGTTCAGAGTTCTGTAGCTTCGGGCTCAGGCAGGGGCAATGGTTACAGAGGTAGAGGTCGTGGTAATGGATCTGGGGGCAGAGGTGGAGCGACGCAGGCGGCTACCCTTCGAGTTTATGCCATCACCAGAGAGGAGGCTGCTGATGCTCCAAAGGTCATTACAGGTATATTTATGGTTTTTGGTCATCGTGCACATGCTTTGGTTGATCCAGGATCTACACATTCTTTTATTTCACGTGCATACATGACTAGACATGATTGTGATGATGATGATCTAGGTAGACTCTTGAGAGTTCGGTTACCTACGGGCAGTATAGTTAGTGTGGATCGGGTATGTAGGAATGTATCTGTTGAGTATGATGGTGAGTGTTTTCCCACTGATCTTAGTGTTATGGATTTGAGTGAGTTTGATGTGATTCTTGACATGGATTGGTTGTCTAGACACTAAGCAGTGGTAAATTGCCGAGCTAAGGAAGTGGCTTTGTGTTCTCTTTTAGGGCATAGATTGGTGTTTGTTGGAGAGCGGAGAGCTCTTTCTGCTTGTTTTATATCAGCTATGAAGGCTTTCAGGATGATTCGGGAAGGATGTGATGCATTCCTTGCCCATGTGGTGGAATCTATGGTACCAGTGTCGGGTTCGGAGGATATCCCAATAGTGAGGGAGTTTCTAGATGTCTTTCCTGACGAGTTACCAGGTTTACCTCCGGAGCGTGAGGTTGAGTACACAGTGGACTTGGTACCGGGAGTTGCTCCTATCTCTATTCCACCATATAGGATGGCTCCGACTGAACTTCAGGAGTTGAAGAAGCAGTTGGAGGAGTTGCTAGAAAAGGGTTTCATTAGACCGAGCACTTCACCTTGGGGTGCCCCGGTCTTGTTTGTTAAAAAGAAGGATGGTAGTATGCGGATGTGTGTGGACTACAGGCAGTTGAACAAGGTGACTGTAAAGAACAAGTATCCGTTGCCTAGGATTGATGACTTGTTTGATCAGTTGCAGGGAGCACCTGTGTTCTCAAAGATCGACTTGCGATCCGAATACCATCAGGTCAGGATTGCAGAACAGGACATACCAAAGACTGCTTTTCGCACTCGGTATGGTCACTATGAGTTTGTTGTGGTTCCTTTTTGGTTGACAAATGCTCCTGCAGTGTTCATGTGTGTGATGCATGGGGTATTCCATGAGTTCCTAGATCAGTTTGTGGTTGTGTTCACTGACGATATTCTAGTTTACTCGAGGAGTAAGGCCGAGCATGAGAAGCATTTGAGGTTGGTGTTGCAGAGGCTGCGGGAGAAGCAGCTTTATGCCAAACTCAGCAAATGCGAGTTTTGGTTGGATGAGGTGGCTTTTCTCGGGCATATGGTGTCGGGAGAAGGTATTAAGGTAGACCCGACCAAGGTTAAGGCGGTTATAGAGTGGGAACCACCGGAGAATGAATCTGAGGTGCGAAGTTTCCTTGGACTTGCTGGTTACTATCGCAGGTTTATTGAGGGTTTTTCCCTGATAGCGGGTCCCATGACTAAGCTGTTGAGGAAAGATTGCTCTTATGTGTGGGATGATCGTTGCCATCAGAGTTTTGAGGAGCTGAAGAGTCGGTTGACTTCTGCACCAGTGTGACAGTTCCTAGACCCGATGTGGAGTACACGGTGTTTAGTGATGCTTCCGGTTTGGGTTTGGGTTGTGTGTTGATGCAGGAGGGTCGGGTGATTGCCTATGCTTCTAGGTAGTTGAGGACTCATGAGAAGAATTATCCGACCCATGATTTGGAGTTAGCTGCTGTGGTCTTTGCTTTGAAGATCTGGAGACACCATCTTTTTGGGGAGAAGTGTCGGATTTTCATGGATCACAAGAGCTTGAAGTACATCAAGACCCAGAAAGAGCTCAATATAAGGCAGAGGCATTGGATCGAGCTCCTGAAGGATTATGATTGTACTATTGAGTACCATCCGGGGAAGGCTAATATGGTTACAGATGCTTTAAGCCAGAAGAGAATTTCATCTGCAGATGAGGAGCCTGTTTCTTTTGATTTGCCATCATTGTTGGAGTTGAGGTCTTTGGATGCCCAGTTGGAGGTTGATGATACCGGGGCCTTGATGGCCAGTTTGAGCATCTGACCGACCTTGCGGGATAAGATTATGGAGCTGCAGTTCGGTGACCCTCATCTAGTGGAGTTGCGGGATAAGGCTCTCGGTGGAGAGAGTTCTAGTTTTTACATCTGGGAGGATGGAGCTTTGATGACGGGTGATCGTTTTTGTGTTTCGGACGTGGATGACCTGAGGAGGTGGATTATGGATGAGGCGCACAATGCACCTTATGCCATACATCCGGGTAGCACAAAGATGTACCTGAACCTGAAGAGTCACTATTGGTGGCCTGAGATGAAGAAGGATGTTGTGGAGTTTGTGGCTTGTTGCATGACTTGTCAGCAGGTGAAAGCCGAGCATCAGGCTCCTGCCGACAAGATGAGATCTTTGTCTATTCCGCAGTGGAAGTGGGAGCACATCACTATGGATTTTGTGATTGGGTTATCAAGGACCCGGGCCATCTGGGTCATTGTCGATAGGTTGACTAAGTCAGCTCACTTCCTACCTATCCAGCAGATGGACACGATGGATAAACTGGAGTTCCTCTATCCATTGTGTCGGATAGGGATCCGAGGTTCACTTTCCACTTTTGGAAGAGTTTGCAGTCAGCTTTGGGTACTAAGTTGAATTTCAGTAAAGCTTTTCATTCGCAGATAGATGGACAGTCAGAGAGGACTATTCAGACTTTGGAGGATATGCTTAGAGCCTGTGTGCTCAACTTCAGTGGTTCTTGGGATGAGACATTACCGTTGGTAGAGTTTGCTTATAACAACGGTTATCACTCCAGTATCGGTATGGCGCCTTATGAGGCTTTGTATGGGCGGAAGTGCCGTAGTCCAATCTGTTAGGATGAGGAGGGTCTGAGATAAGTGATTGGTCCAGATCTTGTCCAGGAGACTATGGATCAGATTGAAGTGGTCAAGTTGTGCATGAGAGCTACTCAGGACTGACAGAGGAGTTATGTTGATAAGCATCGTCGGGAGATGGAGTACAGTGTAGGTGACAGAGTTTTCCTCCGTGTTGCTCCCTAGAGAGGTGTTATCCGGTTTGGGAGGAAGGGCAAATTGAGCCCTCGTTATATCGGTCCTTATGAGATCGTGGAGCGGATTGGTCCGCTGGCCTACAGATTGGCTTTACCGGAGGAGCTGTCTCGCATACACGATGTATTTCATGTCTCGATGTTGAGGCGTTATCGGTCTGATCCCAGTCATATGGTATCACCTATAGAGTTGGAGCTTGCTGATGATTTGACTTATGTCGAGGAGCCGGTTGAGATCTTGCTAGGGAAGAACGACAGTCGAGGAGTCGCACTATTCCCATGGTTCGAGTTAGATGGAGTCGTCATTCTCCGAATGAGGCTACTTGGGAGGTGGAGTCTCATATGAAAGAGCAGTACCCACATCTGTTCTGATTCTTATATTGTAATTTCGAAGACGGAATTTTCATAAGTGGGGTAGAACTGTAACACCCCGATTTTTCATAATTTATTTTATGGAATTTCTGTAATTTTAATTCCAATTTTACCCTCTTAAAATATTTCTGAGTTTTGGTCAAGAAATTAAATTCTTTTCTCTAGTTAAATGTCTTTTCTCTTGGAGTTGTCTTTAATTGAGGTTCCGTTGCGAATCTTTTCGAGTTTGGGGTTGAGGAGTTGTCTTGGATGTAGTTTTATTGAAACTACGTAGTTTTGAGGGGTTAAAAAAAAAAAAAGAAAACGTTGACTAGGGCGGGTTGATCGCGCCTCAGTCCAAAATGACGTCGTTTTGGACTGGGGCCGGCTCACACCCTAAAAGCCCCATCTTTTTCCCTTCTTTTCTTCCTCTCCTCTCTCTTTTCTTTTCTCTCTTTCTTTTCTCTCTTCTCTACTCCACACCCGACGGTACCCTACCCCTTTAATCCCCTCCTTCTTCCTTGCGAACGCCGCCGCCGCCGCCTCTGCTTTCTCTTCCTCACAAAGCCACTGCCATTCCTCTTCTGTTACCAGCATGCCATCACCACTTTTTCGCAATCTCTCTTCCTCGCTACAACGCCGCCGCTAAGGAGGTTCCGTGAGTGTGGGGAGCTCTTCGTGGCATGACGCTCGAGGTGCGTCGCGCTCGCTCTTCGCCGGTAAGCCACCAATCTCTTTTCCCTCTTCATTTTCTTGTTGTTTTCGAACACGAGTGGTGTCTAATCGGGCTGTTGTGTTTGGTGTTCCTCGGTGGGGGTTCGTGTCGTTGGTGTTTTGGGTTATGTTTGTTGATGGCGATTTGGGTTGGTTCTTGTGCCGTGGACGGCGGGGGTCTGCTGCGGGTTGTTGTTGTGTTCGCCGGAGCAGGTTTGCTGCAGGTGGTAGCTTCGCCCAGTATTGGTTGTTTAGAGCCAAAGGTGCGTGTTCTTGGACTCGAGTTCCGTGGTTGGTGGAATACCAGGCCTCACCGGTGGATCGGTGGCTGCCTGAACAGATCCTCTTTCCGGTAAGGTTTCGTTCTCTCTTTCTTCTCTTTTCAATTGTTTTGACCTTATGGTTGTTGTTGGTTGGCTAAGATGAATCTTTGGTAGATGTTTTGGAATAGGCAGAATGGTTGAGTTCTGTTCTTTGATTTCTACGAATTTTTCCGGCAAGGATTGGCCGGAATCCGGCGTCTCGGGTCCCTATTCCGGCGAGTTGGGCACGGGTTCCGGTGGACAGAACTCTCTTTGGCATTCCACGGTACTATTTCGGTGATGAAGTGTATTCAATTTCCACACGGCATGTACATCTATCATTTCCGGATTGGGTTTTGTATTCTTAATGTATTTAGTAAAAACCGAGAGCGAGTGAGTGGCACGCGGACGGTTGTCTGATGCGGGTAGAACCTCTAGGACGGTAATTCGGGCCTGGGTAAACCCTTCAACCGGTGATTGGACAAATTAGGCCCTGGCCTGGTATTGTGACGTCATGACCAACATAACTTTTTGGATTTAATTAAGTGATGGGCTTTAAGCCCAAGGACATAGGTGGCTTTAAATGATGGGTTTGAGGATGTGGGCTTTAGGCCCAGTGACCATGAGGATTTTAAGCAGGATTATGATTTTGGACTTAGTTGGGCTTTAAACCTATGAACCTTAGGCCCGTGCCTTAGAGCTATAGTTTGGTGAGTGGGAGTAAATTGGTCTGGCTGGATTTAACTCACGGTTGCATTGCACAAGCATGCATAATTTATTTATTCTTGTATATGCTTGTGAGTTATGGTGTCTATGTGTATAGGCACGAGACATAATTCAGGAGCGGCTGGTACTAGTGGTGGACAGATAGAGCGCCATAATAACTGAGGTGACTCTATAAGACTTATATACTTGTATGCGAATACTTGTTGGTATGGTTAGGTAGTACTGCTTGCTCAGTATGCTTTATACTGTTGACTGTGATGTGTACCTGGTTGTTTATGTGCTGAACTAGCGTGACAATAAATATGTGTTGTTTGTCATGTGTTCCTCCTATGAGCTGTTATTGCCATGTTTGTGATATATGCCGACTTGCTATATCTTGTACATTGTGAGCTTAGGCTCTGTTAGAGAACCTCTGCAACAGTACACAACTTAGATACGACTTGAGGTGATACTTATATAAATTTCATAATTGGTAACATAACGTACCTGAATAATTAATAAGTTCTACTGTGGGGCTGTTGACCGGTAGCACCGAGAGGGAAGAGAGGGTACCTCTCGGGTCCTGTTATTTTTAGTGAATTGTATTCACAGAGACGGCGACGAGGGAATTGATGGGTAGCCCTCGGTTAGTATATTAGTGAGAGTACCCCTCACAGAGCTGGCGCCTTTGGGGATTCATCGGGTGTACCCCTTGGTTATTTGTTATTATTCATTTCTTTTGGTGAGAGCACCCCTCACAGAGCTGGCGACTTGGAGACTGACGGGTGTGCCCCAAGATTTTGTATTATAATTTCTTTGAGGAGAGCACCCCTTCTAGAGCTGTCGGCCACTTTATTGTTGGTGGTTTTTCTTTGTCAGAACTTACCCATTCCGGTGTTGATATTTATACTATATATATATGACTATCTTTGGGCATATGCCATGGGGAGCTGGCCAGTCGCTACCACGCCCGACGCATACAGTAGAGGGCCCTTAATAATGATAAGTATATAATAACCAGATAATTCACCTAACACTTGTATGTGTGGTTTTCGACACATGTTGATTGTGTGTGTATACTTGTGCTCGTGGACTTACTCACCCTACGAGCTTGTCTTTGTGTGCCTGTATGTTTGTCTTATATTGTACATTGAGTAGGCGACTCATATAAATCGCCACCGTGGTTTTACAGATCATTAGTAGCTTGTTGACGGTTGCTCTTACCTCGGGTATCAGACTATTGCATTTCAGCAGGTAGCTGCGTTTCCTTCCTGGTGGATTCATAGAGTTGACTCATATATGATCTACACTTGTCATTGACATTACTGTTATTTTTCCGCTGCGTACTTTTGTCGGGATACTGTTTTGGTTTCCTGGATTTTGATCAGTTGTTGTTTCGGTAGTTTTAACCGGTGTTACTTTGGCTAGATAAGCCTGGTCTATATTCGACTATTGTATCCTGATGTTTATTTTTAGTTACTCTGAGGTATTGAGATGATGTTTTTACACAGAGTTTGGCATCCCTGGTTTTAAGGGTATTTTGGTCATTTTATTATTGTTTATATTTCGTGTTGTCGATCTTGGGATGCGGTCGTCTCACTTAGAATACCAAAACTAATGGGTTAAAAACCCAATTTGGCCTCTGGGTGGCAGGTACCAGGGTCAGGCCAGCAGAAACGGTTCTAAATCATTGTGAGCGCATGGTATGATCTTTCTTAATATGTGTTATAATCTTTGTGTGATTTTTTTTATTTTATATATACTTGTTTATTTTTTTTGTGGTTGATGAATGTGGTCTCAATGGAACACTAATCATTTGGTCACTTCTGTTTTCCTTTTCCAATATTATTTCTTAGTCAAAATTTGGCATGATTAACACAAATCTTCCAGAAACAAACAAAATTTAGCTAATTCATCCTAGTTAGCTTCTTCGCTTTTTTTCACCCTAGTTAGTTTTGAAGCAACATGTTATGTTGTCAGCATGAGCATTAGCGTTACAGGACCACCCTAACTTTGAATACAAATATTTTGAGTATACACATAACATAAATTTCAAAATAGGAAAATGGCTAAATGTTTTTATATTTCCTCCTTAACTATGGTTCAAGTCTTGGCTTCTGCTCAGTCATCAACCCCCCCCCCCCCCCCCCCCCCCCCCCCCCCACCCCCCCCCCCCCTAACTTTCAATAAATCTTTTTATATTTCCTCCTTAACTATGGTTCAAGTCTTGGATTCTTAGGTTGTGTTTGGAAACATGTTCAGAGAATAGGTTTTTAGTTTTCAAGTTTTCGTAAAAACTAAAAATTTTTTTGGATGTATGAAAAGCACGTGGTTGGTTCGGAGAGAAGTGTTTTGAGAAGAGTTGTTTAGGAGCCAAAAACTCAAAACTAAAAAAAGGTGTTTTTAGTGTCTTTTGCGGTGGCATTTTTGTTATTTTTGAGAAAGCCATTTCATTAATGGCATTCTTGTAAATAAATAAACAATAACAAATATATATATATATATATATATATATATATTTTTCTCTTTTCCTCTTTGGTTTCTCCGGCATCTTCTTTCTTTTTCTCTCTCCCCCCTTTTGGTTTCTCTGCAATCTTCATCCACTCCCATCACCAGCCACCTTCGCCGTCTAGGCAAATCCAAACCAAAAGCAAGCAAAGCATCAGGTTCTCCACCTCTAGCCATGCGTCTTGCTATGCTCCGCCCTTTACAAGCCGCCATCTGACACCACCAGCTAGAAGTCGAAGTCGGCTCAACCAGAACTCCCTTCTCTGGTCAATCCCAAGCCTACAACGTCATAGAAGGGTGCTTTGATGTCTGCTGCTCAACGCCTCCATCTCTAACAAGTCAAGCAAAGAAGGAGCTAAACGTGCCCGCATCCATCTCCACCCCAAACAGGTTTTCAGTTTTTGAAAGCTCCCAAAACACTTTTCAATTCTTAATTTTCAAAACAATTCTCAAAGAAGTGAAAACTAAAAACACTCCCAAACACACCCTTAGAATACCAAAATTGATGGGTTAAAAACCCAATTTGGCCTCTGGGTTGCAGGTACCGGGGTTAGGCCAGCAGAAACGGTTCTAAATCATTGTGAGCATATGGTATGATCTTTCTCAATGTGTGTTATATTCTTTGTGTGAATATTCCTATTTTATATATACTTGTTTATCTTTTTTTTTTTGTGGTTGATGAATTTGGTCTCAATGGAACACTAATCATTTGGTCACTTTTGTTTTCCTTTTCCAATTTTGTTTCTTAGTCAAAATTTGGCATGATTAACACAAATCTTCCAGAAACAAACAAAATTTAGCTAATTCATCCTAGTTAGCTTCTTTGCTTTTTTTCATCCTAGTTAGTTTTGAAGCAACATGTTATGTTGTCAGCATGAGCATTAGCGTTATGGGACCACCCTAACTTTGAATACAAATATTTTGAGTATACACATAACATAAATTTTAAAATAGGAAAATGGCTAAATGTTTTTATAATTCTTCCTTAACTATGGTTAAAACTAAAAACTTGTTTGGATGTATGAAAAGCACATGGTTCGGAGGGAAGAGTTTTGAGAAAAGAGTTGTTTAGGAGTCAAAAACTCAAAACTAAAAAAAGGTGTTTTCAGTGTTTTTCGCGGTGGAATTTTCGTTATTTTTGAGAAAGCCATTTCATTAATGGTATTCTTGTAAATAAATAAACAATAACAAATATATTTTTCTTTTTTTTTTCTCTTCCCCTCCTTGGTTTCTCCGGCATCTTGTTTCTTTTTCTCTCTCTCCCCTTTTGGTTTCTCTACAATCTTCATCCACTCCCATCACCAGCCACCTTCGCAGCCTAGGCAAATCCAAACCAAAAGCAAGCAAAGCATCAGGTCCTCCACCTCTAGCCATGCGCCGTGCAATGCTCCTTCCTTTACAAGCCGCCGTCTGACACCACCAGCTAGAAGTCGAAGTCGCTCAACTAGATCTCCCTTCTCCGATCAATCCCAAGCCTATCATCATCATAAAAGGGGTGCTTTGATGCCTGCTGCTCAACACCTCCATCTCTAACAAGTCAAGCAAAGAAGGAGCTAATCGTGCCCGCATCCATCTCCACCCCAAACGGGGTTTTCAGTTTTTAAAAGCTCTCAAAACACTTTTCAATTCTTAATTTTCAAAACCATTCTCAAAGAAGTGAAAACTAAAAACACTCCCAAACACACCCTTAGAATACCAAAACTGATGGGTTAAAAATCCAATTTGGCCTCTGGGTGGCAGGTACCGGGGTAAGGCCAACAGAAATGGTTTTAAATCAATGTGAGCATATGGTATGATCTTTCTTAATGTGTGTTATATTCTTTGTGTGAATATTCCTATTTTATATATACTTGTTTATTATTTTTTTTTTTGTGTTTGATGAATTTGGTCTCAATGGAACACTAATCATTTGGTCACTTCTGTTTTTCTTTTCCAATTTTGTTTCTTAGTCAAAATTTGGCATGATTAACACAAATCTTCCAGAAACAATCAAAATTTAGCTATTTCATCCTAGTTAGCTTCTTCACTTTTTTTCACCCTAGTTAGTTTTGAAGCAATATGTTATGTTGTCAGCATGAGCATTAGCGTTACGGGACCAGCCTAACTTTGAATACAAATATTTTATTTTGAGTATACACATAACATAAATTTCAAAATAGGAAAATGGTTAAATATTTACAGTAATTAACGCCAATACAAGTTCCGAGCAATGTTGTTTAAGTTTGAACTGAAAATGTCTTAGCCAAACAATAAACGTAGGTTAGTTGCATTGCCATTTTTTAGCAAAGCAAACAAGCCAATTCCAAACCACGCCAAATGTGGACCCTGGCTGCTAGCAGCACCAATTAGCCTGAAATTTTGGGTTAGGCAGGGTTCACTAACTATGTATGACACTGACAGTCAAAAAGAGTGGAGCTAAATTGTAAGCAAAGTCTACGATGACTAATACACACAGCAGCTTGTGAAATTAATTGTCAATCTCATATTTCCCGAACCCACTACAACTTTCTATAAATCCATGTCCTGTCTGTATTCTGAAAAAAAAAAGTACGCAGAAAACTCTTGAAAGTTCTCTAAGTGAAAAGTACGGTGCCCAGTACCCAGTTCATGATCAGTTTTATGGTTCTAACTTCTAATGGTTATTACTTATTATAAGCTTTGCTCCATAGGCCATCGAATTTATAACCACGCCAAACAACAATCGATCTAGTCAACTCAATTTTGGACAAGTTTAGCTTCTACTCACCGAGTGAAGAAAATTGTTGCTAAGATTAGTCCGGTAGTCTGAGTCGTTTAGTATAAAAAATGGGTGAGACTAAAGTAAACTATTGCTAGGATCACAAATTTATTGTCACATGTGACTTGAATTTCACATTTTTGATTGGATAAGCAGATACCTGGACCAGGCAACATAGTGAACTTAAAAGTCCATTTATCATCTTTCTTGTTAACCTTGTTAGTAAAAAGGGTTGTGTATTAGTAGATTAGTGGTGACATGGTGGATATTAATATAAACCGTAAAAGAATTTGATATACTTAATTTGCAGGACCAAATTATATTGTAAGCTCGTACCAACTCGATATCCAGTAAGATATAAGTTGGTAGTGAGAAACAAACAGATTGAAACGAAAAGAAGAACAAATTTTTGAGAGGACAAAATCATTAACTCTGACAAAGAAGATGACAGGAAAATGTCGCACCAATACTTGGAGAGAATCAAAAGACCACTAAATCGGTTTGTGGCCGGTGGGAGCTCTTGGCTATTTTCAGCAGAAGCGTACCAAGAAAAACTAGGTCGTGAGTGACTCTCCCACTGCCCAGCACGAACCCTGACCCACAGCCCCCAACACTCTCCAATCATAGTTATCAGACCCGGCCTGGGCACAGACACAGAAAAAGTCATGGGTCACGGTTAAATGGTCGAACCGGATTCGAACTGAAAGTTCAATTCAATTGACCCGGAATAATAATTATTAAATAATTAATCATTTAAATCTAAATATATAAATATTATCTATATTTTGATAATAAAAAATAAAAATAAATTTTTAATTTCTGTTAAATAATACAATTTTTTATGCAAAAAATTAATTTTTTTATATGTTTTGTGATTTAAAATTGACCTGATCCGGGTCATTGGCCCAAATTTAATATCTATTTATGTTTTATGTTAGAACTACATGGCTTTGACCCCGGTTACTCGGGTACGTAGGTAGTGTCGGTTTGACAACGAGATGCGAGCCAAACTTTCTGTTTTTTTTTTTTATTACGTTGTTGTGCTGTTGTGTTGTGTCTTTCAGTTGCCTTGCTGCGTCGTGTTGTGTTTGTGGAAGCCCGTACCCCAATTAATTAAAAATAAAATATTTAAATAAAAAAGAGATACCAAAATACTCTTTAAAACCCGGGGTACAAAAACCGATGCTTCGGCATACAACATTTTTCCTTGAAAATGTAAATTAACAACGAGATGTCATAAAAATAAACGAGATCAACCGGCTTAACAAATAATAAGCCATCACGGCATCACGCCGACATAATATCACAAGATCAACTCCGGCCAACTGCCGATATAAGATAAAATATCTATGACATCTCGAGTCATTACGCATACAGCGGAAGATGAAAATAATAATAATACTCAAGATAGAAAATATCATGCATATGGCCCTATGGATCCCACC
>JAKUCV010007241.1:0-18071 GCA_028386065.3 Turnera subulata
CAAGGATTTCCTATAGATGAACTTTCTATATATCTTCATCCTTGTTGCCTCAAATCTTGTACTCCTTTGTCTTAGACTTGTGCTTCATTGATTGATGTCTTTTTGCTTTTCTTCAAGGAATGATTTCATGAATGGAGCTTTGGTTAGTTTGTCATTATCAAAACCCTGAAATGAAACATGGAAGCATTAGTCCTAACAAATAGAAGTAGGTTCATGATCCTCATTTTCTTTCGCAATATTTAGCGCTACATTATATATAAAACAAATATTCCGTCGACGGCTATTTCACGTCGGTTCCACCTCATTTCTGACACTGTATAATTAATCGAGATCTCATTATTTTCATTTATTTCAGGTACCTGAGTTACTTCTAGAACTTTATTAATTGTGTCAAAAACCTCTTCTGGAGGATTTTCCCTCCTTTAGGACTTTCAAATTTGAACCTCTATTGGAGGTCTTAATTTCTCGTTGGGGCCATCTTATCTCTTTGCTCCTTTTTCTATATCGAGAATTTTTGTTTTCTATGGAACCGAGTATATTCCACGCTTCTGGCATACTTTAGATTCATTTGTATACTTTAATTGTTCTTCAGGAATATTAATTTGAATAGGAGCATTTGCAGCTGGTATATAAGATTTGGTCACTCTTTTCAAATCAATGAATAAGTCTGGCAATTGACTTACTAATCTTTTTGCAAATGAATCATCTTTTGAACTTCAGGTTCACACAGATTTGTTCGAGGATCAATAACTATATATTGATAATGCATTTCAATAATCTCTTGATCCAGCTGCTTATTTTCTCCCCATGATGCTGGGTAAACACTTTTATCAAATTAACAATAAGCAAATCTTGTTATAAATAAATCTCCATTCTTTAGTCAATGGTTTCAATTATTTTGTAACTGATGGAGATTCATACCCAACGTATATTCCCAATCTTCTTTAAGGACCAATTTTACTATATTGTGGTGGAGCATTAGGCACATATATTGTACAACCAATGGTCCGAAGATGGGAGACACTAGGTTCGTGACCATGAACCAATTAAATGGGGAGATCTTTTGATAACTTGTCGGCTTGATGCACATAAGTGTTGCTGCATGTAAAATACCATGTTCTCAAACAGTAATATCTCGTTGGCAATTGAAGCGCCCCGACCCGTATTTACCAGATACAGTAAACACGTGCCAAAACTATTCTTATTGATAGGGAATATAGTACAACTCGCAAGTATTTTACAACAGCAAACCATATAATACAATCGTCACCCATACTCGGGGACCATTACTCTGCAGTACACAGCTCACAACATAAAAAAACAACAGAGAAAAGAGCAAGCAATCACAGCAGCGGATTTATAATACAGCATCATATGCAACAGAACAGCAGTGGAAGACTCTATGCACATGCAGCGGGGTATGGATCCGGAGTCAGGTGGAGAAGAAAGCAACAGCCATCGAACGTCGTACCTGAACTACGAAACAACATAACCTACGGGATGAAACCCCGCAGGCGAGGGGTGAGTCCGAAGTGCTCACCGACGAAGGATAAACAGAGATATATTGTCAACCATAATACTTTCGAAGTAAACACAGACAATCACAACACAAGACTCTACCAAAACACAACTGAGCCAAGACCAAGAGATTATTTATTATTATTACCAATTTTATCTTCCGGGCCCCGTCACTGGACAAGCTAGGGTCGTACCTGGTTATTAATTAATTCCGGATGCCAGGCCAAAACACAATCCGGGATCAACATCCCAACATCAACCAATCCGGGATCAACATCCCCAATATCCAAACCAAACCGGCCATGACACCACAGAACTAGCATCTAACCATCTAGTCGTACCACTACTTTCCACGTGACAATTAAATCATCATCTCAAATTCAGTTCCAATTCCAATATTCTTTCATCAGTTATCCAATTTTCTATTATCTCAGATTAATCCATAGACTCATCCAATCAACAATCTCATATCACTAATTATCCACAATTAACAACTTAACGATTTCCCACAATACCACAGACCAACAACACAATCCAACAACAACAACAGCAATATCCACAGCAATCAAACAACAATCAATAATCATCTCAGCAGTTCAATCAAACAACAAAAATACAAACACAGTATTACGGGCACATATCCAAGGTTATCCATCCTCACCTTAGCCGATTATCAGTTATGGAAGTGTCCAACAGACTCCAAGTCCGGTTCCTCAGGTATCTGCTCGTTATCAACTCCTATATCAATCAAATAATATGCACACATAAGTGGTATGCAAATGTCATGCTAGTACTGTATACCTAAAAATAAATACTAACTCGTCTCGGTTACTGCCTTGGGTTATTTCCATTATCATCATAATTCACCATTTATTTTCAGGTGTCAAAATACCATTCTATACTTATACCTATACCCGGATATTATTCCGGTATAATACTTCTTTGATAATACTCTTTCCACATTTATTTCTGTAGTACGTACTTCCCAAAATATTTCCACAATTTAGTATATCATGTATTTATATTTTCCAGAATACTTCCATTATATTTTCCAAATTAATTTTCCATGCTATAACTATCTTGCCATATGCATATATTTTGCAAGATATTATCTCCCAAAATTTATTTTCCAGAAATATATATTTTTTTCCTTTTCCAGATTTTATTTCTTATTTTTCTCTTTTTTTAAAAAAATCTGGACTGAGCCAAATAGCTCCAGCCCAACCACTACACAGGGCCACACCCAAGCCCGCACAGGAGCCCAGGCGCAGGCCCAGTAACCCAGCCCAGGTCAACAACCCAGGAGAGTCAACCCGGTCCAAGGCGTCAAGCCCAGGCCCGCGGGTCAGCTCATCCGGGTCGACCTGGACCCGTTTGCACAGGCGGGTCACCAGCACCCAAGCTCACCTCATGAGCAGCTGTGGCACGGAGCGGCGGCGCGATGGGTCGGCGGCACGGGACGAGGCAGGCGAGGCGTCACAACGGCAAAGGCATCGCAAGCGAGGCGCGACCGGAGCGAGGAGGAGGCGGCGTCGGTGTCGGTTGCAGATGGTGCGCCGGCGATGAGCAGATGGGCGACTCGTCTGGTGGAGGGCACGGCGGGGAAAAGGCAGAGGGGAAGAGCGCTGGCAACGCGACCACGCGCGAGAGGTGAGGAGGGGGCGATGGTGGTGATGGCTCGGGTGGTGGTTCGGCCGGTGGTGCTGCGGGTTGTAGTTGGTGGCGGTGGTTCACGGCCACGGGGAGAGAAGAAGAGAAAAGGAAGAGAGGAGGGGAAGATGGGGTGATGACGTGGCGTGATTGAGTTGGGTGTATAGTGTTTGTTTTTTTTTTATTTTTTTTTTTCTGGTTTCAGGTGAGTTGCAGGAGGGTTTTGCAGGCAGGCAAAGATGGCGAAGACTAGCTGTGTGTGTCTGCAGAAGGAAAGGTGATAGTGTACTAGGAAAAACAAGAAACACGACAAAAAAAAGTCATGCAATGTGGTACTGGTAAGGCACGGGCAGTTCAAGCAGCTCACAGGCTTCACAGTGGTTGGCGGCTGCAACTCAACACTGTGCAGCATGTGAAGCGGGTTCTGTCCGGACCAGAAAATAACTAACTAATGTACCTCCTTGACTTTATTTCTGTCCTGATAACTCGGGGTTAATCCCGACTTTTCTGAAGATTCCTGGACCCAAAAAATTCCAACTTTGGTCTGAAAAATCCGCAGAAAAATCCCGAATGTGGAACAAGACTCGGTTTCGGAATCCAATGCTCGATTTACCAATAATTAATTACCCAAGATTAATTTTTTATGGTAAATACTGTATAAAAACCTCTTTATGGTACCGGTAAAAACGCAAAAAATTACCCGGCTGTTACAGCCTACCCACCTTAAAAGAATTTCGTCCCCGAAATTCACAATGATGCTGGAAACAGGTGCGGATACTGAGAACGCATGTGCTCCTCAACTTCCCACGTAGACTCGTTCGCAGAGTGTTTGCTCCACTTGACCTTTACCATAGGAATGACTCGGTTCCTCAACTGTCTGACTTCTCGGGCAAGAATCTGCTCTGGCAATTCTGTATATGTAAGATCCTCTGCGACCTCAACATCTGCTGTAGTAACCGCGTGACTCGGATCCGATCTGTACCTCCTCAGCATGGAAACATGGAACACGTCATGAATCCATGACAACTCCTCTAGTAAGGATAATCTGTACGCCAAGGGTCCAACCCTTTCTACGATCTCATACGGTCCGATGTATCTGGGACTCAGCTTCCCTCTTTTCCCGAATCTGATAACACCTTTCCAAGGTGCAACTCGGAGGAAAACTCTTTCTTCCACCTGGTACTCCATCTCACGACGATGCTTATCAGCACAACTCTTCTGTCGGTCCTGTGCTGCTCTCATACTCTACTTAACTACCTGAATCTTATCAATGGTCTGCTTAACCAAATCTGGACCCACAATCAAACGGAGACCTTCTTCATCCCAACATACTGGACTTCAGCACTTCCTTTCGTAAAGAGCTTCAAACGGTGGCATGCCGATGCTGGAATGAAAACTGTTATTGTAGGCGTACTCCGCTAAAGACAAATACTGATCCTAACTCCCACTGAAATTAAAAGCACAAGCCTTTAATATGTCTTCCAGTGTCTGAATAGTCCTCTCTAACTGTCTGTCTATCTGAGGTTGGAATGCGGTACTGAAACTCAACTTCGTTCCCAAGGCTGCTTGCAAACTCTTCCAGAACTGTGATGTAAATCTCGGATCTCTGTCTGAGACTATGGACTTAGGAATTCCATGTAGTCTCACAATCTCTGTAACATACTGTTTTGCCAACTTATCCAGAGTATCTGTCTGACGGATGGGAAGAAAATGAGCTGATTTTGTAAGTCGATCAACGATAACCCAGATGGCATCATGCTGTCTCCGGGTCAACGGTAGTCCAACCACAAAATCCATAGTGATCATCTCCCACTTCCACACTGGCACTGTCAAAGATCTCAACTTTCCTACTGGAGCCTGATGCTCGGCTTTCCCTTGCTGGTAGGTGATGCACTCAGCCACATACTCGCCTACACCTTTCTTCACACGTGGCCACCAAAAATGACTTCTCAAATTTTGATACATTTTGGTGCTTCCAGGGTGCATAGCATACGGCGTCATATGTCCTTCTTCCAAAATCTGACTGCGTAGGTCACCAACACTGGGTACACATAGGCGTTTCCCCAACATCAATGCACTATCCTCAGCTATGCGAAACTTGTCTTCTTTTCCACTACGGACGGCTTCCTTCAGCTTGGTCAAGTCGGGATCTCCATCTTGTAGTTCCATAATCCAGCCTCTTAGGTTAGACTTGACTTCAATATGGGTCAACAAAGCTCCTGTCTCGTCTACTGACAAATCAACTCCCATCTTTCTTAACTCGATAAGTGAGGACATCGAGTAAGTCGTGGAAGCATCTTCTGGTTGTCTCCGGCTCAAAGCTTCTGCTACAACATTAGCTTTTTCAGGATGATACTCAATAGTACAATCATAATCATTCAGCAACTCAACCCAACGTCTTTGTCGTAGGTTAAGTTCCTTCTGATTCATGATGTACTTGAGACTCTTATGATATGTGAAAATCCGGCATCTCTCTCCAAACAGATAATGTCGCCAAATCTTCAAAGCAAGGATCACTGCGGCCATCTCTAGATCATGTGTCGGGTAGTTCTTCTCATGTGGCCTCAACTGTCTCGAAGCGTAAGCAATCACTCGGCCCTCTTGCATCAGAACTGCTCCCAAACCAAGACCTGAAGCATCACAAAACAGCACGTACTCCACTCCTGGCTTAGGTACTGTCAAGACTGGTGCTGATGTCAACTTCTTCTTCAGTTCATCAAAACTCTTCTGGCAAGCATCACTCTATACAAAGGCTTGATCTTTCCTTAATAGCTTGGTCATGGGACTGGCTATCAAGGAAAAACCCTCGATGAATCTCCGGTAATATCCTGCAAGGCCAAGAAAACTTCTGACTTCGGGTACCGTCTTGGGCGGCTCCCATTCTAGAATAGCTTTCACTTTGGCAGGGTCATCCCATCCCCGGATACAACATGTCCAAGGAATGCAACTTCCTCAAGCCAAAACTCGCACTTGCTGAACTTGGCATACAGCTCTTTCTTTTGCAGCCTCTGTAGTACTACCCTCAGGTGCTCTTCATGCTCTTCTCTGCTCTTGGAGTATATCAGAATGTCGTCGATGAAGACTACCACAAACTTGTCCAAGAACTCGTTCAAGACCAAGTGCATCAAGCACATGAAAACTGCAGGTGCATTGGTCAAGCCAAAAGGAACCACTGTGAACTCAAAATGTCCATACCGAGTACGGAAGGTTGTCTTCGGTATGTCCTTCACTGCAATCTTGACTTAATGGTAGCCAGATCGAAGATCTATCTTGGAAAATACAGTAGCTCCCTACAACTGATCAAAAAGGTCATCAATCCTGAGAAGTAGGTACTTTTCTTCACTGTCACTTTGTTCAACTGTTGGTAGTCCACACACATTCGCAAACTGCCATCTTTCTTCTTCACAAAGAGGACTGGTGATCCCCAGGGTGATGTACTAGGTCTGATAAATCCCTTCTCAAGCAGCTCATCTAACTGCTTCTTCAACTCCTGGAGTTCTGTCAGTGCCATCCGATATGGTGCCATCGAGATAGGTGTCACTCCCGGCATCAAATTGATGGTGTACTCAACTTTCCTGTCGGGTGGCAATCCTGGTAGATCCTCCGGAAACACATCTGGAAACTTCCTCACAACTGTGATGTCCCCCAAAACCGGAGTCTGAACGTCTTCGCCCTTGACATGAGTCAACAAAGCATCTGGACTCAACGGCTTCATCCCAATATCCTGATTAGCAGAGATACTACATGTAGTAGCAGCTCTCCCAATACCTGTCAGCAAAACCTTCCGCCCACCATCAGAAGTCAACAACACTTCCTTGGTTCGACAGTTCACCATAGCACTGTACTTGGACAACCAATCCATCCCCAAGATGATATCGAAACCTCCCATGTTCATCACAACCAACCATGCAAGAAAAACCTCGCTATCGTACGAAAGCGAAATGTCTCTGCACACATGAGTTAACCTGACCACTGTACCCGCAGGTAACCTAACCCTCATCGGACATGTTAAACTCTCTCCCGTACAGTTATGTTGTATTGCAAAACTTTGCGCAACAAATGAATGCGTAGCACCAGGATCAATCAAAGTATAAGCAGTACTACCAAAGATTGTAAAAGTACCTGCAATAACATCGGCATTCTCTGGATCCTCATCAGCGGTGATCACAAATGCTCTCGGCACTACTTCGCTCTGATTTATGGCCGACTGGGTCCTAGCAGGAACAGCTCCACGTCCTCGGCCTCGGCCAACTCCAAAACCACTAGGAACACTGGCAACTGAAGCTTGCACTGTCTGAACAGGTGCCGTACCTCCAGATCTTCCCAACTTGGGACAAGAATATCGGTAGTGCCCAACTTCATTACACTCATAGCACCTCACTTGAGACAGAGGAGGTCTCGGGCGAGCATTCCAAGATGAAGTCCCTCCAGACTGAGTCCAAGAACTGCCTCGGTTGTTGTAGTTGTTGTTGTTCCATCCACGTCCCTGACTCACTGGTATGAATCGGCTTTGTCCATATCCTGATCGGTTCGCTGGTGTCTGGAACCTCTTGTTCTGTCCCCCAAAACTCTGTGCAGCATGCCTCTTACGGATCTCCTATTGCTCTCTCTCATTGCCCAGCCAGATAATCTCGACTCTCAAGGCATCTGTTAGCATGTCCTGGTAAGTCTCACAGACCTTGCACCCCATGACTGTCTGGATGCCAGATCAAAGACCATCCCAGAAACGTTTACATCTAGCCTCCGGAGTAGCCACAAACTCACTGGCGTAGATGGAAAGGCGGTTGAACTTGTTCTCATACTCATGGACCGTCTGTTCTGGCCCCTGTTGCAGTCCCAGAAACTCTCGTCTCAGCTGGTCCTGGTACGCCTCAGAAACATACTTCCTTCGAAACATCTCCATGAACTGGTTCCATGGCATGGTGATAGGTGTCGGTAGGTCCCTGATGGTAGACTCCCACCAATCAACGGCATCTCCTCTAAACATAGCAGCGGCATATCTGGCCCACTTGTCATTCCTGCACGTCAGCTTCAGCATAACCCTGTTCATCTGTCTGAGCCACTGATCAGCATCCTGTGGCGTAGTAACACCGGTGAAAATCTCTGCTCCAAGCTTCTCCAGCTTCATATACACTGGATCTTCAACAAGTCCCTGATTTTCCTGTTCCCGAGCTTCCATAACATTGATACGAGTATCTCTGGCTTCTTGCCTTCGCAAAATTTGAGTTACCACATTCAGCATCTGCGTAGGGTCTCCCAAAAGAACAATCGGAGGATGTTCCGGACCTCCCGCAACTTGCTGCGGTTGATCCACCGATACCTGATCGTCATCTAGGTGACCTCCAGCATGCTGATTCCCTCCAACCAGATCCATTCGTCTTACCTAAATGAGAATGTATATGTATGCATGACATATCATGTCGTGACAGATCTTATGCACAAACAACAATCATGCCATCACAGTTATGTCCCTAATGACCTACTGCCTGCTCCGCTACCAAAATGAAGCGCCCCGACCCATATTTACCAGATACAGTAAACACGTGCCGAAACTATTCTTATTAATAGGGAATACAGTACAACTCGCAAGTATTTTACAACAGCAAACCATATAATACAATCGTTACCCATACTCGGGGACCATTACTCTGCAGTACACAGCTCACAACATAAAATAACAACAGAGAAAAGAGCAAGCAATCACAGTAGTAGATTTATAATACAGCATCATATGCAACAGAACAGCAACAGAAGACTCTATGCACATGCAGCGGGGTATGGAACCGGAGTCAGGTGGAGAAGAAAGCAGCAGCCATCGAACGTCGTACCTGAACTACGAAACAACTTAACCTAAGGGATGAAACACCGCAGGCGAGGGGTGAGTCCGAAGTGCTCACCGACGAAGGATAAACAGAGATATATTGTCAACCATAATACTTTTGAAGTAAACACAGACAATCACAACACAAGACTCTACCAAAACACAATTGAGCCAAGACCAAGAGATTATTTATTATTATTACCAATTTTATCTTCTGGGCCTCGTCACAGGACAAGCTAGGGTCGTACCTAGTTATTAACTAATTCCGAATGCCAGGCCAAAACACAATCCGAGATCAACATCCCAACATCAACCAATCCAGGATCAACATCCCAATATCCAAATCATCCGGGATCAATATCCCCAATATCCAAACCAAACCGGCCATGACACCACAGAACTAGCCTCTAACCATCTAGTCGTACCACTACTTTCCACGTGATAATTAAATCATCATCTCAAATTCAGTTCCAATTCCAATATTCTTTCATCAGTTATCCAATTTTCTATTATCTCAGATTAATCCATAGACTCATCCAATCAACAATCTCATATCACTAATTATCCACAATTAACAGCTTAACGATTTTCCACAATACCACAGACCAACAACACAATCCAACAATATCCACAGCAATCAAACAACAATCAACAATCATCTCAGTAGTTCAATGAAACGCCCCGACCCGTATTTACCGTACACAGTAAACACGTGCCGGAACTGTGATGACCCAACCAAATCAAGCCCAGCATACAGTGTGTATACAACAGATATCCGGGCTCAACAGCCCAAAAATAAAAACAACAATAATAACACAACCGGCCCAATGGCCCAATAATAGTAAAAACAATGCACAGCGGAAGACTTAACAACTCACAAAACACTGTATGCGACACTGATGCAAACTATGGATCCGAGCCCTGTCCAAGGGATAACGCCGCAGCCTGTCTGGATTGCACCAAACCTGTACAACAAATAACTCATCCTACGGGATGAAAGCCCGCAGGTGAGGGGTGAGTCCGAAGTGCTCACCGACGAAGGAAAGACAATCAATATGCACACCCTAAAATTACTCAAGGTCAAACATAACAGTCAAACCAAAAGACAGGACCCAAAACCGGTCCAAGACCGAAAAGACTAAAACAAAAATCCAATTTTCCAATTTTATCTTTTCCGGGCCCCGTCACGGATAAGCTAGAGGTCAGACCTGGTTATCAACACATTCCGGGTGCCATACCAAATCCAGAGAACCCAGGGATCGACATCCCAAGAATACGAACCCAGGGATAGACATCCCAAAAATAATCACGGGATAGACATCCCAAGCATAGACATGCTTATCACAAGTAACCCAGCTCACGGCCACCACGAAACAGTCTCAAACCATTGAGTCGTACCACTACTTATCACGTGATAATTATATTATCGTCATCAAAATCAAATCACAGGGATCAACATCCCTAACCAAAATCCCGGGATAGACATCCCTATCCAAAATCAAGGATCGACATCCTGATCACAACTTATTATTAATCCATTATACTTTGAACCCAAAGACACAAAATCAACACGGGGATAAACATCCCAAAAATACCAAATCAAAATACTGGGATAAACATCCCGACAACAATCACAACAAACGCAATCATCAACAATGCAATAAACATCAAGCACAATAACCGAGTAATACAGGCACATATTGAAGGAAATCCATCCTCACCTTGGCCGATTACTCAACTCCGGAAACAATGACCGGTCCGACGCCGGCTCCTCGGGAAACTGCCCGATATCCAAACCTATACCACAAAGCCATATATACACATAAATGCACATAATCGGTATACTATGATGCCCAATCTGCGAAATAACCCATCCCGGTTACATATCTTTTATTATTTCCATTTACCGAAAATATTATACCGTACGTATATCCGAATATAATTTCGGTACCATACTTTAGTTAAAACTCTTTTAAAAATATTTTCATAAAATAATATACTTTTTCCAAAATAATAATTACCATATTTTCCCAGAAAAATAGTAACGTATTTATAGTTTCCAGAAAATATATATAGTATTTATCTTTTTCTAAATATAATAATATTTTCCAACACAAAATATAAGTACCTTTAATTTTCAAAGTACATATATATTTATATTCCACAACCATAATTTTCTAGAGAAAATAATACATAAATTAAATTTCCAGAATTTATTTTCATGTTATTTATATATTTTTCCAAATAATATTAGTTTTTCTCCAAAACATAACTTAATTATTTATCAAAGTATATATATTTATATTTTCCTCAAAATACCAAAATTAAATTGGCCATAATTTTCTAAAAATAAATATATATTTTTTCCTCAAAATTAAATACCAGAATATAAATAAATACATATATGTATATATTTTGTGTTTTTTTTAATTAAACGGACTGGGCCATAAATAGTGTCGGCCCAGACCAAGGCAGCAGGCCTGCTAAGGTTCGGCCCAGCACCAGCCCACAGCCCAAGCCCAAGCTAACCCAGCCCAAACAACAGTAGATCCAAGGAGCGACCCGACCAAATGAAACGGGTCAGACGCGGGTCGCGGGTCTGCTCACCTTGGATGAGCTCGTCGGCGGCGGCGCGGATCGTGGCAGGAGGAAAGCGAGGCGAGGCAAGGCACCCGCGGACGGAGAGCGGCGCGAGGGTGGCGGCAACTGGACACAGCGGCAGCTGCTGGTGCTGCAGGCGGCGGGAGAAGTCGGATCCACGGGTTGCACGGCGGGTCAACGGCTCTACGGCGCTCGTTAGGCGGCGGAAGGCGACGGGGTCAGCGGCGGTCGATAGGCGACGGTGTGGCGAGCTCCATGGCGGCGGTGGTGAGTCGATCTGCGGCGGGGAACTCTGTTTGGTGAACAGTGGCAGGGGCTCCGGGTGGCGCACTGTTCACCGTTCTTCTTCCTTTTTTTTTATTCTTTTTTTTTCTATTTTTCTTCTTTTCTTCCTATTTTCCGATTTTTTGCTTTTGCTTCTTCTTTTTTTTTCTTTCTTTTTTTTTTCTTATTTCCTTCCTTTTTTCTGATTTTCTCTTTTCTCTTTTTTTTTTATTTTCTTTCTTTTTTTTTCTCTTTTTTTTCTTTTCTTTTTCTCCCTTTTCTTTTCTTTTTTTTTCCTCTCTTTTTTTTTCCCTCTCCTTTTCTCTTTTTTTCTCTTCTCCTCTTCCTCTCATGGTTCCTTTCTTCTTTTATAAACGTAAAAATTATTGTGCAACACTATACGACTTGTGAATCAGCAATAATGCAGCTTGTCTGCATTACGGAGCGAGTCCGGTCCGGACCAGAAAATAACTGATACCCCCTTAGTTATTTTATGGTGTGGTTTTTCCGAAAATCCCGGGACCCGAAAAATACCAACTTAGACCCGAAAAATCCACGGAAAAATCACGAGCGCGGGAAAACTCTCGGTTTCGAAAAAACGACGCTCGATTTACCTTGAATTAATTACCCAAGATTAATTCAACAGTAAATCATGGTAAAAAGACTTTTACAGTCCCGATAAAAATCCAAAATTTTTACCCGGGCTGTTACATTCAATCAATCAACAAAAATACACACACAGTATTACGGGCACATATCCAAGGTTATCCATCCTCACCTTAGTCGATTATCAGTTATGGAAGTGTCAAACAGATTCCAAGTCCTGTTCCTCTGGTATCTGCTCGTTATCAACTCCTATATCAATCAAATAATATGCACACTAAGTGATATGCAAATGTCATGCTAGTACTGTATACCGAAAAATAAATACTAACTCGTCTCGGTTACTGCCTCGGATTATTTCCATTATCATCATAATTCACCATTTATTTTCAGGTGTCAAAATACCATTCTATACTTATACCTATACTCAGATATTATTCCGGTACAACACTTCTTTGATAATACCCTTTCCATATTTATTTCCGAAGTACGTACTTCCCAAAATATTTCCACAATTTAGTATATCATATATTTATATTTTCCAGAATACTTCCATTATATTTTCCAAATTAATTTTCCATGCTATAACTATCTTGCCATATGCATATATTTTTCAAGATATTATCTCCCAAAATTTATTTTCCAGAAATATATATTTTTTTCCTTTTCCAGATTTTATTTCTTATTTTTCTCTTTTTTAAAAAAAAAAATCCGGACTGGGCCAAATAGCTCCAGCACAACCACTACACAGGGCCACACCCAAGCCCACATAGGAGCCCAGGCGCAGGCCCAGTAACCCAGCCCAGGTCAACAACCCAGGAGAGTCAACCCGGTCCAAGGCGTCAAGCCTTGGCCCGCGGGTCAGCTCATCCGGGTCGACCTGGACCCGTTTGCACATGCGGGTCACCAGCACCCAAGCTCACCTCGTGAGCTGCTGTGGCACGGAGCGGCGGCGCGACGGGTCGGTGGCATGGGACGAGGCAGGCGAGGCATCACGGCAGCAAAGGCGTCGCAAGCGAGGTGCGACCGGAGCGAGGAGGAGGCGGCGTCGGTGTTGGCTGCAGATGGTGCATCGGCGATGAGCAGATTGGCGGCTCGTCGGGTGGAGGGCACGACGGGGAAAAGGCAGAGGGGAAGAGTGCTGCGCGAGAGGTGAGGAGGGGGCGATGGTGGTGATGGCTCCGGTGGTGGTTCGGCCGGTGGTGCTGCGGGTTGTAGTTGGTGGCGGTGGTTCACGGCCATGGGGAGAGAAGAAGAGAAAAGGAAGAGAGGAGGGGAAGATGGGGTGATGACGTGGCGTGACTGGGTTGGGTGTAGAGTGTTTGTTTTTTTTTTTTTTCCTAGTTTCAGGTGAGCTGCAGGAGGGTTTTGTAGGCAGGCAAAGATGGCGAAGACTAGCTGTGTGTGTCTGCAGAAGGAAAGGTGATAGTGTACTGGGAAAAACAAGAAACACGGCAAAAAAAAGTCATGCAACGTGGTACTGGTGAGGCACGAGCAGTTCAAGCAGCTCACAGGCTTCACAGTTGTTGGCGGCTGCAACTCAACATTGTGCAGCATGTGAAGCGGGTTCTGTCCGGACCAGAAAATAACTAATGTACCCCCTTGACTTTATTTCTGCCCTGATAACTCGGGGTTAATTCCGACTTTTCTGAAGATTCCTGGACCCGAAAAATTCCAACTTTGGTCCGAAAAATCCGCAGAAAAATCCCGAACGTGGAACAAGACTCGGTTTCGGAATCCAATGCTCGATTTACCTATTATTAATTACCCAAGATTAATTTTTATGGTAAATACTGTATAAAAACCTTTTTACGGTACCGGTAAAAATGCAAAAAATTACTCGGGCTGTTACAACAATGGTCTTGTAATCAATTGGAAATATTCTATAAGCGATTCACTCAGATCGTTTTAGGTATGAACATAAGCTACAGGATGTTCAATCATTATTTCCAATGATATACATTAACCATTGAAGAAATACACCAGTATTATCAAGACATATAGTCTTATAAAATAATTAGGGGGGATGTGTTTCTGCAATTGGCTTAATTATAAAAATAAGCGCGCGAAATGCCAACTTTCGTCTAATAAGCACACAATAGACCATCTAGTCGATGCATCGATTAAAACCATAAAATTACCTAGATGGTCAACACGGCGGACTTATTAGCCTGCGTACATGTCCCTGAATTATTTCCAAACTTGCTGGTGATTTTAGGCCAACCTCATCATAAGAAGGCTTAATTAATTTTTTTTTCACAGCATACAAACACATGGAAATTCATTGATTGTAAAAACTTCTGATTTTTCAATGAATGACCAAATAAATTCCGCACATCATTATTAATCTGGGATGGCCCAACCGGTCATGCCAAACAAGATATCCATTAGCCAACTTCTAGTTGGTCTCAGCTTGGGCTGTGCAAACTGTGTATTTAATAACTTAGGAAAAATTATTTGCCAGCTTCAGGCTGGATATGATAATTTTCAGAGCACAATCTAAAGGATAATGCTGGTAATCTTTCAGCAAATGTTTGTTGCCTGCAACAGTAGCCTTTATAATATAGAGATATTCAAAACATCTCTTTCACTCATTGTCTCATCTTAATATTCGCTTGAATATTAATAAATCCCTTTGAGACTTGAATAAAATATTCATTTATTATTGTAGGTATAAAAGTTTGTACTCTTCAAGAGTATAATGAAATTTATGCTCTTCTGGTGCGTAAATATATGCTATTCCTGAGCATAATAAAACTTGTGCTCTTCCGGAGCTTAAATATATGCTCTTCAAGAGTATAGTAAAACTAGTGCTCTTCCGGAGCATATTAATCTTTTTCTCAATTTTGAGACTGTACTATCATATGTTACTTATGAATAATTTTCGTTTATTAAATACGGAATATGTCAGTGCATTGTCTCCAGGACAAATGCTCAAGTCATTATTCTTGAAAAAAAATTCATATTCAGAATTAAAACTTACCAGATGTAACATATTATAAAAATAAATATAAGTACAATTAGAATGAAATAAAATATAACTCATGATAACAAGATAAAGCTGAATATAAAATAAAAACAGAATTTATTTTTGTACTTTTATCATAATATATATTTTCACTTGCACCTTCAGGGTAAGCAAGAAAAATAATGGCATCATGGTCATCAACTTGAACAAAGTTAGTTTCAACAACCCTATATTTTCCCTACAGGGACACTTGATAAATTTCTACCATATGCCTTACTATATGACATGTTCATGACCAATAGCCTGTTCATGGTCATGATCAAAATTACCATTATACGGCCACATTCACTTCAGGGAATGGAGCAGAGCTAGTTAAACGGGATTCATGATTTTTCATGAATAAATCATTATTTTATTCTGCCACAAGTAGGCATGAAATTAAATCCAAAAATTTCATGAAATCTTCTTTACGATATTGCTACTGCAGGAGCACATCTAATGTATAAACATGGAGATTTTTTTTAACTTATCAGCATCAATAATATTTTCTCAATATAATTTCATCTGAGGGTCTATAACATAACTGAATTATATTCGTACATAGATTTAGAATCTTGCAACCTCAGATGCATTTATGCATAACGAGCTTTTGGAAGAATGACCATCTTTTGGTGGCCATACCTTTCTTTTAAATTCTTCCAAAGATCTGCAGGATCTTTAACCGTAAAACATCCGATTTTTATTTTGTTTTCTTCTTTTATTGTGTCTTCCAGACTATTAGTATTTAAATGCATTTTAGCATCTAATGCCCATGACAAATTTCTTCCGAAAATTTCAAGGGCCTCGAATTCAAGTTTCATAATAACAGTAACAATAAAAGATATAAAGTAAATATAAAACATTATAACATAAAATATATAATATATATGCTTACTCAATAAATCTTTCAGCAGTAATAATAGCATAATAATAACATGCTCACACAAGATGCACATAAATTGATATGCAAATGATATGCTGTACAGTAAAATAAAATACTAATCCGGCTTGGTTATGTCTCGGGTTAATTTACCATTATCATTATCATTCAGCATTTAATTCTATGTGTCAAAACAATATACCATACTTTATACCCGGTTATTATTTCGGTATATACTTTGATAATATTCTTTTTCAAAATTATTTCCATGATAATAATAATTATTATTTTTTTTCATCACAATGTATACCATTTATATTTCCAGAATTATTTATTTATTTATTAGTGCAGCCCAGTAGGTTCTGTTTACAGGCCCGGTTAACCCGTTACCAGCAGGGCGACCCGCCCGTCACTCCCAAGCAAAACGGGTCGCTCACCTTGGTGAGTTGCAGCGGCGGCTTCACGTCGGGAGGGCGGCGGCACAACGACATGGGAGCAGAGGCGCGCGGCACAGGCGAGCAGCTGGCGGCTACAGGCGGGGCGGGGCGGCGACGTGAGAAGAGAACGAGCGGGTGAGGTTGTAACAGCCTGGGTAAAATTTTGGATTTTTACCGGGACTGTAAAAGTCTTTTTACCGTGATTTACTGTTGAATTAATCTTGGGTAATTAATTCAAGGTAAATCGGATGTTGTTTTTTCGAAATCGAGAGTTTTTCCGCGCTCGTGATTTTTCTATGGATTTTTCGGGCCTAAGTTGGTATTTTTCGGGTCCCGGAATTTTCGGAAAAATCACACCGGAAAATAACTAAGGGGTTATCAGTTATTTTCTGGCCCGGACCGGACTCGCTCTGTAATGCAGACAAGCTGCATTATTGTTAATTCACATGATGCACAGTGTTTGCACAGTATTTTTACGTTTATAAAAGAAGAATGGAAGCAGGAGAGGAAGAGGAAGAGGAGAGAAAAAAAAGAGAGAAAAGAAAAGAGAGAAAAAGAAAAGAAAGAAAAAAGAGAAAAAAAGAAAGGAAAATAAAAAAAAGAAAGAAAAAAAAAAGAGAGAAAATCGGTAGAAACAAAAGAGGAAAAAAAAGAGAAGAAAGAAATATATATATAAAAACAGAGGAAAAAAAAAGGAAGGAAGAAGAAATTGAAACAAAAATAGAAAGGAAAAAGAAAGAAATAGAAAAAAAGAAGGAAAAGAAAAAAAAAAGAAAATGGCACTGTTCATCGTCACCCTCCTCCCGTCACTGTACACGCCCGACCGATCGGCGCCACGTCTCGACACACCGCCACCACCAGCAGGACGCCCGAGCCGATGCGACCTCGACGCCGCCTTCCCCGTCGCTTCCCACCGCCGGACGCACCCGCTAGAGGCGTTGACCCGTCGGCAGACCCGACGGATCCAGCTCCTCGGCGTCTCCCGCTTCCTGCCGGCGTTGCAGCGCTGGTTTTCCGCCGCCAACACGCCGCTCGTGCTGCCTCGAGGTCGTGGTTGAGCTCGCGTCCTCTCCTCGCTCCCGTCGTTGCCGTCGCGCCGCCGCAACCCGAGGTGAGACCCGCGTTCGACCCGTTTAGGTTGGTCTGATCCGTTTCTTTTCGTGGGCATGGGACTGGGCTGGCTATGGTCTGGGCTGCTGGGCGCGCGGGCCTGCTCACGCGGGCCTGCTGCTGGTCTGCCTAGGCCTGGCACCTGTTAGAACAATAGCCCTTCGCTAGAGGGGGGGGGGG